>JBBPBT010000850.1:438261-504071 GCA_037974875.1 Cicer bijugum | reverse complement strand
GCCCCTCTAAACCAACATAACAAATCTTTTTTATATTCTAAAAAACAACACATAGTAAAATACGGTGTAAATTTTTAGCTATTTTAAGTAGTAAATAAAATTAATAGTATAGAATTATTGTTATTTTATAAACAATAAAAATTCAACTTAATTTAAACAAAAGTTATTTTTCGTTTTACAAAATAAGTCAACTCTAACTCCTTCACGTATTTTTTTTTAACTTTTAAGTTCTACCACCTCTAATATTCAAGAATTATTATTATTATTATTATTATTATTAATAATATAAATTTCCTAATATTTCAAAATTACTGCTACCTTTCTAAATCAACTTCATTAGCAAGATCAAAATTTTAATAATCATGTAATGACCCTAAAGGCAAGGTGTATCAATCGATAAATAGTATCACGTCGACTAAATTCATAATTTCAAACATATAGTAGCTAATCAAAAGAAAAATTTATTTTTAACTATCCACAGTACCAAATGAGCAAAAATCAAAGTCATAAACACAAGTCCAATTAAAAGGTAATTAACTCAATCATGTCAACAATTCAAATTAACTTAAATTTTAAGAAATAATTTTCTATCATATTTAATCACTTTAATAGGAACTTAGAATCCACAACGCAACACAATTAAATAAGAAGATTGTAAATAGTTAATTAGAAACTTTAAAAATATGTACAATTATACAAAAGCATACATCACACAACACAATAATATAACGGGAAAAACCATGATAGTGAAAATAATTAATACACAAGAAAACACAATTGACACGACTGACATTTGATAAATATTGAACCGACATTCAACCCACTCGGCCTGATTGGACAGACTTGCTCTGATACCATTAATGTGACACTCTAAATTCCAAAATAATATATATATATATATATATGTATATATATTAATTTACATAATATTCCTATAAAATATAAAACTGATAAATAAAAATCTATTTCCATTAAAATAAATTAAAAATTATTTTTAATTTATAATATCACGTTTCTCAAAAATAAAATAGAACACTTTAAACTTATTTTTTTCAATTAAAATAGTGCAATCTCGATAAGCTTGATTTAAATATAATTACTTGATTTAATTCTAAAAACTAACTAGTACTTCTAAAGTTTTCATACAAAAATTCGTTTCAAATTAAATAAGTAAAATACAAATTAAAATCCTTATTCCCGGTATCACCTATCAGAGCGGGGTTCCTCCAAACTTCAACTTCAAGACTCATTAACCAGTCAAACACAAACAACGAAGGAGGCGAGTTTCGAAATCATGATGACAATATAATACAAGTAAAAAGAACACACAAACAATCATAATCGAACTGTATCATTACACAAACATTTCCATCAAGAAAATATCACATTAAAGTCAAAATCACTCAAGAAAAATCAATAAATTTCATTATAACATCAAATCGTGTAAGAGAAATTATCACCACACACGATACATATTAATCACAACAAAACAATCACAATAAAATGCAATGCTATGCATGAGTTTAGACTCTACTACACAATGTGGTACCATTCTAACTTCGAAGTACTTGGTTAGGAGGGTTGATACTATGCCACCAACCCGGTGGATAGACAATTCAAATTGTCCATGTTCTCATAGATCCCCTCAACTCAACCCGAGACACATATACGTGACAATCGAGGTAAACGTGTGTTGCATGGTAGCTCCCGATATTTGTAGTGCTACCTCCAAGTCACCTAGGAATTCCCCACCCTAATACCTCCAAGGTCTAACAATCTTGCCTTAAGGATCGACAACAGACCACCACGATCCGACTCATTCAGTTGTACTTTCTCAAAATCACTAGGCTTGTTAGACCCTACCTATATGATGATAAAATAATCTTCACTTCACAAATTCTCAATATTTATTTTCTCCCCTCGTTCACCTATGATACTCCATTAAGACCGTCATCCCAAACACAAATTGGAATAACAATTATTTCACCAACTATGGGGTTACTTCAATATTCTCATCACAGATTCACAACATCACGATCATTAATCATATCTCATCATATAAACTCATCACAAATTTATAGCATCACTATCATCAATCATACATCTTCACATAGGCTCGTCACAAATTTACAACATTATTATTATTAATTATATATCATCATAATCACATAAGCTTATTATGAATTTATTTTGTATCATCACATCACATAAACATGTCTAATCAAATATATACATAAAACTCATTCGACATCCAATATCACAATAACATCAAATATCTCACATTAAATAAAAATAAATCAAACATCACAATACTATCAAATACAACATATTTAACGAAGTTAAATCAATCAACATCTTATAAATATTTCTATTCCATATTTTAATCTCACAATTCTCAGTTTTTTACATTAATCAATTTATCACTCAAACGGCTAATGCCGTACGTAGCGAGTTTGGATGAATCATTGGAAAATACGGTTTTCCCGTTCATCTCACATTATATTATACTCATGAATTAAACTTTCTCTCACCCCTTAACTTATTTCGACTCTTCCACACACGAATATGATCCCTTGAGCTATAAACCTTTGTTCTTTGACTCTTTGTCTTTCAATACATCTAACTTGATAATTTATGGGTAAACGTCAAAATAAATTATAAGATACTGAAAAACCTAAATTCGAAATCCGATCAAGGAACATTACCATAAATTAAAAAACCAATCAGTGGATAATACAGCCATTTTTCACACAGTCGTTTTGGCGTTGTTTTCACTCAAATCAAACTTACGGTGAAGGATAACGATGCAAAATAACGAATTTTACAAACAGAGAAGTCGTGTATTTTAGAGAGAAATTGGGGTTGTTAAAAATCTGGAAAATTATGCTTAATTAATTAAATAAATATATAAAATAACATACTGAATTTTGGATGAAAATGGAGAAAATTTTATGAGATAGTTATCGATCGTCGATGTCAATTTTCTCTAATTTTGTTCCAATTCCTCCTAGGAGCTGTCGTGCGGATACCTTTCTATTCCTCCATTTTTTTGTCTTGTTTTATTCTTTAATTAGGTTTTACTTGGACTTGTCCCATTAAACACATTTTAATTTTTTTTTTAATAAAACCAACAATTACCAACGTTATTTCTTCAACATTTTTTTAACAAAATTTAATTATTAATTTTTCAAAACTAATACTTGATAAATTAGAGTAATTAAAATAACTAAGATTTAAAAAACTACATATTATTAACAACTCAAACTCTCATATTCAAATTAATCACTATAGTTATACTTATTTACAAATACTCACGTTATGATAATATATCATTAGAGATTAGTCAAAATTATAAAATAAATTAATAAATATAACAATAATATTTTTTATTAATTACTAAATCATAATAAATATATATCTAAAATCACAATTCAAAAATAAGTATGTAAAAATAAAGAAAATCAAATATAATTTTACTACTATCTCAAGATAATTATTTATAAAATAAATAATTAAAATAAGATATTTTTAGAAATAATTAAATATAATTAAGTGCACATTTAATATTAAACACATAAGAAAATATGATATTAATTATCAACTCACATATACACGTAAAATCGCCTAAATCTTATTCTTTAAAATATTTACACTAATTTACTATTATTATTTTTTATAAAATTTTTTATAATAAAATATAATATTTATTATTTACATCACTCATTTAACCAAATATGTACAAATTAATACATCATATGAAATACACATCTAAAGAAAATTAATTATAAAAATAATCAACATATATTCTTAAACAATTTTAGCACCAAATTAATTATCTAAAATCCTATTTAATTAATAAAATAGTTTATAATAAAATATGGGTGTTACAATCTTAGCAGGGAGGTATGGGATTTGGTGGTAGAGGTCACATACCAGCAGGAAGAGGTCAGACTCGAGTGTTTGCTTTGACTCGTCAAGATGCTTAGGCTTCGAATGCCATAGTTACATGTATACTTTCTATTTATTCCAAAGATGGTCATGTTTTGTTTGATCTTGGAGCTACACACTATTTTGTATCCTCGAGGTTTGCTACTCGACTTGGTAAATGTTCATCTTTTCTAGAAGAAGTTATAGTCGTGGCTACACATGTTAGAGAAAATTTGAACGCTAAGTCAGTTTATTATTCTTGTGATATAGATATTGAGGGCAATGTGTTTCTATTAGATTTAGTAGTTATTGACTTGGTAGATTTTGATGTGATTTTGGGTATGGATTGGTTGGGTTTGCATTATGCCACTTTGGATTGTCATGACAAGTGGTAAAATTTGGGATACCGAGACAATCAATCTTCTTGTTTCAAGGATAACATTGTTGGGTACCACATAACCAAATCTCAGCCTTGAGAGCTAGCAAGTTAATGAGAAGAGGTTGTCTAGCGTACTTAGCCTTGGTAAGGGATACACAAGTGGTTGAGGAGAAATTGAAAAAATTCCAATAGCATGTGAATTTCCAAATGTTTTTCCTAAAGAACTTTCTAGTTTGCCACCTTATAGAGAGATTAAGTTCTCTATATACTTGGTTCCTAACATTCATCCTATATCTATATCTTCTTATCGTATGGCCCCAACAGAACTTAAGGAGTTAAGGAAGCAACTTCAAGATCTTCTTGATAAGGGTTTTATACGCCCAAGTTCTTCTCCTTGGGGAGCACCAGTTTTATTTGTAAAGAAGAAAGATGGATCCATACAGTTATGTGTAGACTTTAGACAGTTGAATATAGTAATTATAAAGAATAAATACATGTTACCTTGCATTGATGAGTTTTTTGACCAACTTCAAGAAGCTCAATGTTTTTCTAAGATTGATTTGCGGTTGGGGTATCACCAATTAAAGATTATGAGGGATGATATAATGAAGACAACTTTTCGCACGCATTATAGACATTATGAATTTCTTGTTATGTCCTTTGGGCTTACTAATGCCCCATCAGCTTTCATGGATTTGATGAATCGTGTTTTTAAACCATTCATGGCTAAATTTGTGATTATGTTCATTGATGATATCCTTGTTTATTCAAAGAGTAAAGAAGAACACGAGCGATAATTGAGATTGGTTTTGAAAACCTTAATAGATAAACAATTATATGCAAAATTCTCTAAATGTCAGTTTTGACTGAAAAGTGTGGCATTTTTAGATCATGTTGTGTCTACAAATGGAATAAGTGTCATTCCAAGTAAGGTGGAAAGAGTGCAGAATTGGCCCAGGCCTACCACAGTAAAGGAGATTTGAAGTTTTATTGGTTTAGTTGGTTATTATCGATGTTTTGTGAAGGATTTCTCAAAAATTGCATCTTCGTTGACTAGGTTGACCCATAAGAAAGTTGAGTTATGATCGAATGCTGCATCTGAGGAAAGCTTTCAAAAATTAAAGGAGTACTTGACATCAGCACCCATTTTGGCATTATCTATAGGTGGTGAAAGTTATGAAGTTTATTGTGATGCTTCTAGAGTTGGTCTCGGTTGTGTACTTATGCAAGAAGGTAAGGTTATTTCCTATGCATCTAGACAACTCAAGAGGCACAAGGTAAACTATCCTACACATTATATGGAAATGGCTACGGTAATTTTCGCTCTTAAGATTTGGAGGCACTATCTATATGGTGAAACTTATGAGATTTATACCAATCATATAAGTCTTATGTATATCTTTCAACAACGACATTTGAATTTAAGACTAAGAAGATGGATGGAACTCCTAAAGATTATGATTGCACAATCTTATACCAACTAGGGAAGGAAAATGCTGCAAATTCTTTGAGTAGGAAATCCATGGGTAGTCTCACTCATATAGCATAAGTGAAAAGGCCAATAATTAAAGAATTTCAAGAAATTATTGAAAGTGGATTTCAATTTAAACTTGATCATTCGAGGTTAATTTTAGCCTATGTACAAATTCGTCCAACCATAGTTGATGATATCAAAGAAACTCAAGGTCAAGACTCATACTTTGTGAATATGGTAAATAATGTTCAAAATGGTAGAAGTTCAAACATTTTAGTTGATTCTAATGGTGTGTTAGGTTCAAGTCTCGATTGTGTGTTCTAAATGTTGGTGGCTTAAGGAGGAAAATACTATTCACTCAGGTTCTAATAAGATGTATCAAGATTTGAGATAATTGTATTGATGGGAAGGGATGAAGAAAGATGTAGTAGATTTTGTCTCCAAGTGCTTCGTGTGTCAACAAGTAAAGGCTAAGCACCAAAAGCTTGCAGGGTTACTTCAACCTGTTGAAATACTTGAATGGAAGTGGGAAGACATCACTATGAAGTTTGTCATACGATTACCACGAACCCAAAAGGATTATGACTCGGTGTGGGTGATTAGAGATCGGTTGACCAAATCTGCACATTTCTATTATGTGAAGACTACTTATACTCCATTTCAATATGCTAAACTTTATTTAGATGAAATTTTCTCTCTACATGGTCTAATGGTGTTTATTATTTCAGACCGTGGGGCTCAATTTAATGATCAAGTTTGGAAGTCGTTTCAAACTTCATTAGGACTCGTTCGAAGCTTAGCACGACTTTTCATCCTCAAAGAGATGGCCAATATAAAAGGGCTATACAAATATTGGAAGATATGTTTCGTGTTCGTGTTATGGATCTTAGAGGTAGTTGGGATCAACATTTCTCCTTGATGGATTTTTCATACAATAATAATTATCTATCTAGTATTCAAATTGCTCCGTTTGAGGCTTTGTGCGAAAGACGGTGTAGGTTTTCGATAGGATGGTTTGAAATAGGAGAAGCTAAACTAGTCGGTCTTCAGTTGATTTAAGATGCCATTGAAAAAGTTAACCTGATTCGGGGTCGCTTAGTGACAACTCAAAGTAGACGAAAATCTTATTTTGATAAGAGGTGTCGTCCCTCAGAGTTTTCAGTGGGAGAATTTATATTCCTTTGTGTTTCACCAATGAATTGCGATTCAGAAAAAAGGGGAAACTAAGTCCAAGGTTCACTGGACCATTTGAAATTTTAGAAAGGTCGAACCGGTAGCATATCGCTTGGCACTTCCATCGGATCTCTCGGGAGTTCATTCAGTCTTTCATATTTCAATGCTTCAGAAGTATCTTCATGACCCTTCTCATGTGATTAATCATGAAGATGTGCAGTTAGATGGGAGTCGATCATACGTTGAGCATCCAATAGCTATATTAGAATAATTTAGAGTTTGCTAAATTTAGAATAATTTAGAGTTAGCTAGACTTTAGAATAATTTTTCTAAAGTCTTGAGAACATTTTTGATACTCAGATTTATCAATTGAGGTCTTGTCAGCTACTCTGAAAGTTGTTAGAGAACAAACGTAGTCGTTTCTCCATAGTTGTGAGTAGACGACCGTCATTATCACATTTTTATTTTTGCTATAATTATTATTTTACTCGTTTTTTATGTTAAATTATTTATTTAAAAATTTGGGGAACACAACCTTTAAAAATTTTCTCAATTTTATCAATTATTTATTTTAATGATCTTTGTTATATAATATATTATTAGTTTGATTTATGCATGAGTTATAAAGTATTTAACTGTTGAATTTATATAGAGTTGATTATGTTTTTCCATGAGTTATGATGAAATAAGAAATGATTTTTAAGCGTGTTTTTGAAGTCGTTGTTATAATTATGAAAACGTTAACGGCAGTAGGTGCACCTAATTACCTCATTTTGATTAGAGAGAGTTACCCATTAGATGAAGTCGCCTCTATGAGAAATGTCATTCGTAGGAGGTGATGACTATCAACGAGATGTAAGCTCCATAATTGATGCATGAGGATGCGTTGTGAGATTGAGAATAGAGGTTTATCCGTTAGATGGCGTCACCCCTAAACGAAATGCCACCCTTATGAGAAAATGACTATCAATGAGATGAAACCGCCTCTTGATTCTCAAGAATTTATGTTTTTACTTGTTTGACTTTCTATGATATTTTTAAAGGTCCTCACTTTGATTCACCTCTTTATGAATTAGATTATATATATATATATATATATATATATATATATATATATATAGTAGCAAGATATTAGTAGATTCAAGTTTCGATCATATTTGTTTTGGTAGGCCTATTTGATCGATGACCTTTTTTTTTTTGTAAAGTCTATAGAGTTATGATGTAATTTGTAGCTATTTTAAATTTAGAAAGTCTTTTAGGAGATGTATTGAATATTGAGATTATGCTTTTTGGATTATGACAGAATAGAGTGTTTAAACAGGAATTTTACAAATTTGGAAACGTTGAAGTTATAGATGATACTCTTTCGAAATTTCGAGAAAATATTTATATATATATATATATATGTGAAATGGTTATTGAGAACGATTTAGTTGTTTAATTGTTAAGTTAGTTAATAGAATTATCAAACTAGGAGTATAACTTGTGTGCCGTTCATGGCGTTTAGTTTTTGAGTCGTAACATATTAGTTGTTAATTACTCATCTCAATCTGACTCAAACTTAGGACAAATTAGTCACAAGGAAAAGTTAGATTAGCTATGCCGATTAGCAACGAGGAACATCCAAAATCTAAATTAACAAACCGAACTTAGTAATATCTATGCTACCAGTAGTAGTCAACTTCTAGAAACTCATTAACAGTAGAGTACATTGAATGAAACTATGGAAGAATAGTTGCCACTTAACTTGAGAAAAGTACAACCAACGAACAAGAACAAGTAAACTACTAACGATGTTAAGAGTTCAAGGGTCCAGGTTGGGCGCAGCAACATTGTTGGAATAATGGGTACCAGCAATGAACCAGATACCCATCCAGTCACAAGAGCTCCAAACCTATAATTGTGCAATAAAAAAAATAGATGGTTAATAAAACAAAAATCAAAGAAAAAACGTAAGTCGAAGCAAGTAGCACTGTATGCCCGATAATGCACGCTCTAGCCAAACTTTTCGTTAAGGAAGTATGCAAGCAGTCAAAAAGATTGCCCACCTATAACAAGAGGCATAGTTGCAATTTCTTATTTTCCTTTTTAGATATATACCGTTGGAAAATAATTATATTATTGTGTGAATTTAATAATTTGTTGATGTCCTACATTGGAAAGAAATTTTTGTTGTAAATTTAAGTGGAAAGAAACTTGTCAACCCAGTAATACCTTTGGTGACATAAATTGTGATTTTTAAATGGTTTTTGAAACTCAAATTCCAACAATTTTAAGACGTTTTATTCTGCCATGTCAACCGAAGATATTACTGGATTTGATTATGTTGCCTCTTCAATAAACCGTTTAAGTTTTGAAGCAAACAGAAAAGGATAAGAAAGCTGGAGAATTAATCCATCGGAAAATAATGATAAGAATTATATTCTTAATGGAGTTGCTGATGATCTGTATAACTACTACAATTCCAGCAATATTGGAAGAGATATTTGAGATGCTCTGAATGAGTATGTAGTGAGCTACAACCCAGAGTATTAGATGGCTGACGACAGATCCGTGGAGGCACACTTCTGTAAAATTCAGAAGATAACTTATGGGATCATCTATTAAGGTACGTTACTCGTGACATATTTAAATTAAGTGTTGAAATTTAATATGTCTCTTTATGTTTGATTGTTGAAATCAATAAAATGTATCTTTTTGAATACATGTTGTGTGATTTTAATTTTTGACATGTTATATTATGAGATATGAACCCATTTGATTTCAAAATTAAGTAACTTAGATTTAATTCCAAAGTTATTGCTAAAGGATTTTGAAAAATGTGATTTTTTGTAGTCAAACTAAAATAATAAAGAGTTCACATAAATTTGTAGTTAGAGAATCTAAGTCTTTAGATTTATTACACTTTGATATATGTGAACATTATGGGAAAGTTAACATGAAATGAAAAACAAAAATGAAACGTTTGACATGTTAAGAATCTCTATAACTAAAATTGAAAATCAATTTAGTAGAAAGATTAAAAGGTTACAAGTATGATTCTAGTTTGTTTAAATAAGTTTTATAAATTGTCTAGAATTATATGTGGAACAATTGCACCATAATTGCTTGATGTGAATGGTAAAGTTGTAAAGAAAGGAAATATAACTCTTATTGAACTAGTTGCTGCTAGTATGCTTAATTATATTGTTGCATCTCATTAGTGTACAGAAAATATATTGCTTATCTGTTATGTTTTGAATAGAGTTCTTAAATCTAAAAACAAAACATCTCCTTATGAGATAGTGAAGAAAAGACAATCGAACTTGTCTTATTTTCAAACATGGGGTGGTCTGACTTATCTCAGAATCCCTGATCCCGAGCGAATTAAACTCACCAGTAGAACCTATGAATGAGAATTCATTTGGGTATGCGGTAAAGAACAAAGCGTATAGGTTTTATGACCTAAATGCAAAAGTGATCATAAAGTCAAATGATGTTGACTTCTATGAAACTAAATTCCTTGTAAAATGGAGAAATAGTGGGGCCAGCGAACCAAGTTACGTTCCTGTTACAAGAAGCACTAACAGCAGCAAACAAGGTGAAACAGAAACTCGAAGAAGTAAGAGAGTCAAAGTTGCTAAAGATTATGAACCAGAATATATGATCTATAATTTAGAAGAGAATCCTGCAAATCTTAAAGAAGTTTTGTCATCATTAGATACAGATCTATGACAAGAAGCTATAAACGATGAAATGGATTCTTGGTTGCCAACTAATAGGTTGTAAATGAATTTTGAAAAAGAAACTAAAACTCGATGGATGTATTGATAAGTACAAGGCACGCCTTGTAGCCAAGGGTTTTAGACAAAGAGAAAATATAGATTTCTTCGACACTTTTATATCAGTCACTAGACTAACATCCATTAGGGTGCTTATATCACTTGCGGCTATTCATAGCCTGGTGATACACCAGATGGATGTTAAAACAATCTTTTTTTCAATGGTGACCTAGAAGAAGAAATTTATATGGAACAACCTGAAGATTTTGTAAAACAAGGTCTGTAAGTTAGATAAATCTTTATATGGTCTTAAACAAGTTCCTAAGAAATGGCATGAAAAGTTTGATAACTTGATTAAATTGAATGAGTTTAAAGTGAATGAAAGTGACAAATGTATTTACTACAAATTTGAAAATGGCATTTGCACTATCATACGTCTCTATGTAGATGACATACTCATATTTAATTCCAACTTTCTTGCTATAACATTTTGAAATCATGTTGTGTAACAACTTCGATATGAAAGACCTCAGAGAAGCAAATGTAATCCTTGGAATCAAGATTACTAGGTCAGAAAAGGGAGTTTTTGTGGATCAATCTCACTATATTGAAAATATCATAAGGAAATATAAATATTTTGATTGTAAACCTGCTTGCACACCATACGATCCATGTGTGAAACTTTTCAAGAACACTGGTGAAAATGTTAGACAAACTGAATATGCGAGCATCATTGACAGTCTCAGGTATGCCACTGATTGTACTAGACCTGACATTGCCTATGTTGTGGGATTGTTGTGCAGGTTTACTAGTAGACCTAGTATAGAGCATTGGCACGCTATTGAAAGGGTCATGAGATACCATAGAAGGACCACGAGTCTTGGATTACATTATCAAAGATTTCCTATAGTCCTTGAAGGATACAATGTTGCTGATTGGAACGTCTTATTAGATGACTCCAAAGCAATCGATGACTATATTTTAATATAGTGAGTGGTGTTGTATCTTGGAAATCGAAGAACAGACGATATTGACTCAGTCCATTATGGAGTCTGAAATGATAGTACTAGCTAATGCTACTGCTAGTGAAGAAGCAAGCTAGTTGAGATGCTTGCTAGCAGAGATCCCTATATGGGAGAAACATATGACAGATGTGTTGATTCACTCTGATAGTACCGCGGCTATTGCAAATATTGAGAATCGTTATTACAACGATAAGAGACGACAAATTTTTCGTAAGAACAACATTGTTAGAAAGTTATTTACTAAATAAGTTGTTATAGTGGATCATGTATGCACTGATAAGAATTTAGCAAATCCTTTGACGAAAGGATTTAGCAACAGAGAAAGTCATAAATACATCCAAAAGGATGAGACTAATGCCTATAGTGTCACTCATGATGGTAACCCGACCTAAAAGACTGGAGATCCCAAGAATTAGGTTCAATGGGTAATAACAAGTCGTGGAGTGATATGAGATGAACATGCTATTGTAAATTAGAGAAGCATGATTCCTGAAGCGATGATAGGATGATGTAATAGAAACTCTTAATGAGATCTATACTCTACGTGGAGGGAGTACCTAGCTACAGGAGTACTCTTGATAGACTCACCTATATAAATGTGGAAGTGGGGCCGCTTCCTATGGAATTTCGAGGCAGAATTCCTAGAGCGTTCACTATACTGGGATACACGTGCAGGGCCATTAATGCACGGGCTTTTGAGAATACACCCTGTGAAAAGGTTGTGTGTGGGTTTGATGTCAGAGATAGAGTTCAAGACTATGAGTCACTCTTGTTGAATCTAAATCTTACTTACTAAGCAAAGGTTCAAGTCAAGAGACACCTTTGTTTATGCATGATCATATAGAAGCGTTTGACGCTATTTCAGAAATATTTTTTAAGTTCAAGTGGGGGATTGTTGGAAAATAATTATATTATTGTGTGAATTTAATAATTTGTTGATGTCCCACATTGGAAAGAAATTTTTGTTGTAAATTTAAGTGGAAAGAAACTTGTTAAGTCCCACATTGGAAATAAATAATTTTGAAATCTCACATTGAAAAACTCTAGTATTTTGAGTAGTTTCAAATCTATACATACTAAAGTCTCACATTGCTTAGAAAAGAAATGTGAGTTTACTTCCATCACTATATAATGAGCATCAAACTATTGCGAAAAGTACACCAAAGTTTGATGTTTTTCCCAACTTTCTCTTTTCTCCCTCTTATATTCTTCTCGTCAAATTTCGAGTCACTTCTCCCCTTTCTTTGTCCCTTTCGGTTAAGAGCGGTAATTATACCGTAGTCCCTTTCGGTTTTTTAGAGCGATTATTATACCGTAGTACCTTTGGTTTTTAGAGCGGCTGTTATGCCACAGTCCCTTCGGTTTTTAGAGCGGCTGTTATGTTGCAGTCCCTTCGGTTTTTAGAGCGGCTGTTATGCCGCAGTCCCTTTGGTTTTTAGAGCGGCTGTTATGCCGTAGTCCCTTCGATTTTTAGAGCGGCTGTTATGCCGTAGTCCCTTCGTTTTTTAGAGCGGCCGTTGTGTCGTAGTCCTTTTGTTTTTTAGAGCGGTTGTTATGTCGTAGTTATGAGTGGTCGTAGTACTATATTGCGAATGACTTTAATCGTCATATTGAGAGTCACTTTAACCGTCATATTAAGAGTGGCTTTAAGCGCCATATTGAGGGTGTAATTCTAAAACAGTTTTCTACAGTGCAATAGAACTTCGATACAGTGATCTGGACTGTTTTATCCTGAGGACTTCGTGGTTGATAGTCTGCCTTGCACAATTTGGGCAGTGCCGCGAAACGTCTTAAAGAGAGCGACCTAGTCCGCGACTCAACCCAGTAATATCTTCGGTGACATAAATTGTGATTTTTAAATGGTTTTTGAAACTCAAATTCCAACATATACAAAATACAGTTTTATTTTCAAGAGATGTGTTTTGATTATCATTCACTGCACACAAATAATGAAAGAAACTCAAAGCAAGCAGGTCCAGTTTCAGCAGAATTCATAATGCTCCAGCCACCCATGATGGCAAAGAGAAACAATCTTCTGCGGATAATTTCAGTTGTGAAAATTCTACAATGTTTAGCAAGTTCTTGGTCCATGGTGGAGACTCCTCTACCTTCTTTTTCAACTTGCTTTTCAAATTAATTTTTGTTTTCTTCTTGTGAATGAAACTAGCAATATGTTTTCAAAAGCAGCTTATACTGATTCTACACTCCTCTCATGGCCAGCATACTGTTCCGAAAGAAAATTTCTTGACCCCCAAATTTCTTCTTCAGAAGCATCACTGCTAACACCAAACACTGACACGTGGGAATTTTGGGACATTACCTGTAGAAAATAGTGCATTTGTGCGACCATATAAAGACAGAGAAGTGTAGCTAAGTAGCAAAAACACAGACTTTATGATTTATCATGAATCATGATGCAATTCAGTTGACACTTCAGCTTTCAGGCAATAGCAAATAATCCAAGAATAATGTTAAAGCTAAGGATATTTCAAACCATCCAACTACCCACATAAAACTAGTAAAGGCAATGTTGTACTTGCGATCAAATACTCTAGTAAACCTGAAGTTTTTTTATTAAGTGTAAAAGATTCTCTCTCAAGAAAGGAATATAAATATGCTGTCAGTCTATGCAAACATGGCTTCTCTGCCTCATTACAATGGAGAATGAAACCGCAATCATGATATTTTGGCTGTTCATGAGCAGTCTCCCTATTGAATGGAATTATATAATGCCCCGGCTTGCCTTTCCTCAACCCTTACATTTCATGTTGCTCCTATTTGCTTCCTGAAATTCTGTCCTGCTTAGCTTGAGATTTTGCAACTTTTATGTACCCCTAAAATAACCTATGGTGTTATCAAAGCCATTTTTGCTTCTCAGCATGCATTATGAAATTAGGGAATAATGCTAAATTTCCTATAAAGACAAACTTTTAAGCAATTGAAATATACTTACTTAAATAATTAATATATTGAATATAGAAAACTGTTTACTAATCCATATTATATGCTCTCTTGACCCAATGTTGTCAAATGAGGACAGTGAATGGCTAAATTTCCACCATATAAATGCAAAGATCTTGCTAGAAATGCTCAATACTTGCTTCCGTTTAATCGATGCAAACCTTTACCATTTACTCGCAACTAGTGCAACATTAATGGCCAATGCATTTCAATCAAAAGCCTACAATCTGAAAATCATCTAGATGCAGGACAAACGTGCCAACAGCTTACAGCTTTAGATACTCTTCTACTATTCAATGGAAGTAAGGAAGCAAAGAAACCATAACGCTAGGATGCAAGAACCTTTTGGAGGGAAATTGAAATATTAATTGGCCCTTTGTGAACTCATAGAAGCTTCATTAAAGTGAAATCCCTCCTCTTCTATCCTCTTTTGAAACAAACATGTCTCTGTTTCTTTTTCCTATCCTCTCTCCATGGAACCAAACAAAAGAATAAAACAATAGAGTAATTCATTAAAAGAGTTTCAAATATAAATGGTCTTTCTTTTAGGTTAATATTATGACATCTTATGAATCATGTAAGCAAACCCACCTAATGGGATAAGACCTCTTATTATTATTGTGAAAACTACATATTATAGATGCTCCCATCAATTTAAATATAAGCAAAATCGTAAATGCGTTTTTTTTTATCAAAGACATGCACATTTTTACTATATATTCGCAAGTAGTGAATAGAAATTTTCAAATAATTACTTGCTACTTTCAAATAATCACTTACTACTGTTTTCATTCTTAGTTATAAGTCACCATTTGAAATAGTAACTTCATTAAAAAAAACTCAAATTTTAAATGGCGATTTCTCATAAGGTTTTTTAAAAGTAAAAAAATTCAATTTTTTTTTTATTTTTAATGAAATAACAAAAAAATTATATATATAATTCATAAAAATACATAAATAAAAATTTTAAATTACGGCAAAATTTTAGTAGGTCCAAGTTCCAAATGGGGATTTCTTAAAGGTTTTTTTTTAATTTTAAAATATTTATTTCAATTTTTATAAAATGAAATAACAAAAATAATATATTTATAATTAATATAATTCATAAAAATACAAAAATAAAAATTTTAAATTACGATAAAATTTTAAGAAACACAAGTTTCAAATGCCAATTTTCCAAAGGTTTTTTAAAAAATTATTTCAATTTTTATTGAAATAACAAAAATAATATATATATATATAATTAATATAATTGATAAAAATACATAAATAGAAATTTGAAATTACAATAAAAGTTTAAATTACATAATTTATTCATAAAAAACATCACAAATTTTACAAAAATTACGATAATTAATGTCGAAAGTGACCTCTAGTACCACATTGCCGAGGTTTTCTCACACGTGTGGGATTTTGACGACGGCTAGGTACATCACGAGTTTGTTGTTCTTCTTCTTCTTCTTCTTCTTCTTGATCTTTGTCTTCTTGCTGTTGAGGATGTCTAGGAGGAAGTGCTACAAAATAACTACTTCCACCTTGAATCTAATTAGATATTTGATTCAACGGAGTATATACATTCCCAAAACTTGGAATTTGAAAGTTTTGGTGACACATATTATTCAGTAACTGGGTAGCGAACTCAAGTGTATTATGACGAGTGTTGAACGTATTATACAATAATTTATCTTCACTTGATGCAAATGATAGTCGATGATTGTTTTCTTGATGTGATTGTTGACTCTCAAAATTAAATTGTTCCGATGACGTGAACTAGATTTGTCGAAATCAATTGCATAACTAGAAATTGGTTATTTAACCATAACCAATACAATATTAAACCAAAAAATAAATTCGATTATAAATCTTAATTCATATAATGGTTTTAAAATGGATATAATTTAATTTAAAAAATATTTAAATAAATAAGAAAATAAAAAATAAAAAATAAAAACCAACTATGCCCTGCCATAATAAGAGAACAATCCCCAATATTAAACTTATTCTATACAGTAGTATTTAATAGCAACAAGAAGCAGCAGATTATGCGTTGCTCTTATGCGAAACAATCTAATGATTTCTGTAGGTGAAAGAATCCAACATCTGCTATGTATCCAACATGACACAAATTCTAGTAGATATATCCAAGATGTGGTTTCTCCTCCACATATTGAGATTCAATTGACATGAATCCGAGGAAGTTTCTATGGCCAAAAGAAATAAAATTCATAGTGGGGCAATCATCAATTCAAATACATCTACTATACTGAGAGACCATAGATAATAAATAACCTGTATGTGGGTTTACAATGATTTGGATCATGAAGTAACTCCTAGAAAGAAAAGGTCTTTCATTCCATTCTTATTTTGTCCAGTATAACCCTCCTAGAAATTTGACTATTGCTCACACAATCTTAAACACACATTCACCCACATTTCTGTACCCTGCGCCTGATATTAATTCAGCCACAAACAACTTGTGTAGACCAAGGTTCTAAAATGGCAACACTCAACAACAATTGCGGCCGTAATATTGCAAATTTTAAAGTATTTGCATCGGCATCGCAACTGCAATATTGATGTTGTCAACCACATTTTGAGATATTTCATCGCAGTGTAACCATGGTACAGACAGTCTTGCACTTGAACTGATAATCAACAAAATTAATTAACTACTTACCAATTACCATACAGATGATAGTCAAAGAAAGGAACTTTGTTAACCAAAGGCAAAGGTCACAGCAGATTCCTTCGGATGTTGATTGTAGTAATATTATGCAGCACAAGACCAATAATTAAAAATAATAAATTAATAAAAACTATGGTATCCATTTCAGATTCAGTACAGCAAACTACTTTGTAATGTTAATTCTCCTTGATTTCAAATGAAAGTTTTATATATTTATATCTGTTAAACAACTATCAACATGACAAGAGTTAAAATAATTAAAGTGAAATTAGGCAGTGCAAAATCAGAGAGCAAAGCATATTTTTTGCTATTTGCATTTCCCAACCATGTACTTGAATTTTGTTCTTTATATTAATCTTCAAAATAAAATTAAAAACAAATAAACATAGGTTCGAAAACAAGCACGTTCATTTCTGTCATTTTCACAAACACTAAACGTGTCTAAAAACTAAGAAGAGTTGCCGCCAGGGGTATTGCGCAGCCTGTAAACTATCCGTCCTTTGGAGGAATCATAACGACTGACTTCGACTCTAACTCTATCGCCGGGAAGGATCCGAACGTAATTCTTTCGGATCCTACCGGAGATATATCCAAGGATAAGGTCTTCGTTGTCGAGGCGAACACGGAACATACCGTTAGGGAGGGATTCTGTGATGAGGCCTTCGTGTACCCATTTCTGCTCGCTGGACTTGTCGGTTGTTGGTGGTTTGGCGGAGACGGTGAAAATTGACGGCGTAGAGGGGTTTAGAAGGGGAGGGCGGAGGAAGGATAGGGTAGGAGGGTGTGGAGTGAGGTTATGGTTGTGGGCATTGAAGCATAAGGGGTGGGTAGTGGTGGAGGGTAAGCGATGATGATGAATGATTGGGGCGTGGGATGGGATGGAAGATGAGGTAAACATGTTTCTTTGACGATGATGAAGGATTTGGAGGAATTGAAGCTTCGAGGTGATTGATTGGTAGTGCGAGGAAGATGAGGATTTTTGTATGAGAGGGATAAGGTTTTTGCGAGAGTAGCAATAACGCTGAGTTTTAAAATTAGGATATAAATGCAACTTATTATATCTCTTCTAAAATTTAAAAATTTTAATTTTACTCCTTTATATAAAAGTACAGTTTTTAGTTCCTAAAAATTATTATGAAAACTTTTTTTTAAATTAATATATATTTTTGAATGATCTTAAAAGTTGAAATGGTAAAGATCTTTTCTATTTTAACTAAAAGTCGTAAATTCATATATAATATTTATGATTTTATAAAATGTTCTTTTACAAAAATGAGTTAGAAATTCAATTTACACGTCCATCTTTTATCATTGAATTTTTTACATTTAAAAAATTATATTTTATCGATTTTAAGTTAAAAAATTCAAAATTTTTGTAGAAATTTTTTTTATAATATTCTATACACATATAAAAATTAATACAAAAATTTTAAATTTAAAACACAGCAAAACATATTTGATTTCAATGGTTACTAAAAATGTTTGTTAGATAATTATATTAAAATTAAAAGTTGTATTTATTTTATTTTATATAAACAAAAATGGTTAAAAGAGTAAGAAGATAAATTTTAAAGAGAATCGACTTTCACAAGAAGACGGTTTAAATCTAACTTTTTAGTAAACTTCAAACCATGAATGCGACCTGAGAACTCAACCATAACATATGTAGAATTACCAATATTGTAGGTAAAGACACTAATAAAACAACCCTATATTCTAATGAGACCCATTAGTATTTAGTTTGCAATAGGTGTTGGGAGGAGGGTACCACTTGATATTAATTTCTCTTTTACTCTGCTCCAAATAAGACAATGGTTAGTTAAGAAGGTGGTGATGAATTGTAGTTAGGTAATTCTAAAGATTGCCCAAGAACTACTCAAGCTCAAGAAACGACCTTGAGAATACGAATTAGTTTTTGTCAAGCCACATGTTTGCCATGATCTAGAACATATTTTTCTTTCACTCTTTAATCTTTTATGATTCAATATATTTTCCTTTCAATCTTTAATCTATTGATCTTTGTATGCAACTTCATCATCTTATTGATGCTTAATCATATGAATTTCAAATTTGTTTTTTAATTATCATGAATAATTTTTTAATGTTATTCAGAATGATTTAAACATTTGATTTACTTCATTTCAAATATTGGTTGATAGGTTTTGTAATGCTTAGTTATAGGTTTGATTGTATCTAGATGTTAATTAATTGTGATTTTGTAATACTTGTTCCATAACCACAATCAATTGAATTCTAGGTATTGAGATGCTTGTTTCATAATCAATAAAGATTCTTATAAATTTAATTGATGTTTAATCGAGTAATTTAATGATGAAGCAAAATTAGAACTATAGAAACAAATAACTTCTTGAACATGTCATAGATTCAAGAGTTACTCTAGTGCTAGTGGATTGGTTGTTTGGATGAATTGATATTTTCGTTTTATTGCAAATTGTTTTCACCTACGAACCCCCTTCTCATTCCTATTTTATTATGTATGTACATTCATTCTTATTTCTTGTGATCTTTGAATAAGAGATACTTGTGTGATGACTAATGTTTAACTACCTTGTACTACATTTAAAATTTCAAATTATTTTGACTCATGTGCAACAACAGATCAAATTGGCGTCATTGTCAGATATTTGTGATGAGAATTAACTAATTTAAGAAACCTACTGAAATATCTAACATTTGTTTTAGCATTATCTTTTGTATTTTTAAGTCCTGATTTGGAGCTTTCTATGACTAGCTTGACTAGTTTGAAAGAAAAAAAAATCAGTTTACAATTAACTTGCTTGGATTGCTCACAAATTTGGCCAAAAAATATAACCTTAAATATGATTATCTTTTGTATTTTCATGTATTCTAATTGTTTAGATTGCTTATTAATTTTTTTTGAAATTTTTAGCTCCTAATTTGTTTTTTTTTATTTTTATTTATTATTTTTTTTTACTTTTAATGTACCTATCTCTTGGTTGAAAGACGTAGTTGCAATACTTAATTTTAGGGTAGGAGGGGAGTCAAAAGATGGTTTTGGAGACTTTGAGGGACAAAGAGGTCATGGGTTCAACTCCTTCCTCTAACAAAAATTAACTAACTATTAACATTGACTACTTCAAAATAAATTATAGAGTAGGAAGTACCCAATTTAAATATATTGATGTTCTTATTGTGCTAACCTAAGAAGGTTGGATACTTCATAGTTGTTATTGATGTTGTCCGTAGAAGATTATCAAGTTGGAATTACAAAAACTTGTTAGTTGGAAGAAGAGTAGTTCTCTTAAAATCAATTATGTATGCTCGTCCAATTTTCTACTTGTCCTTGGAAATGAAATTGAAAGAAAGATAATTTGGGTGAGTTGTGATAAGATATGTAGATTTAAAATTACAATTAAACATAAATGTTCACAAATTTTTGTATTGATCTATTGCTTGTGCAAATATCTCAATTGGTTTCACGCGTTTGCATCTATTCCTAGATTCCAAAGTCATGAATGTCTCTTCTCAAACATTCGTAAAGTCCATTCTCGTAAAGTCATAAATAAAAAACTTTGCCTATTCTTTATCCCAATGGTTGAAGCATTCAAGGTGATATGTTTTAGGATTTGATTGATTGTGGTGTTTACAATTTTTGGTCAGACTATGCAAAGAATGAAGTTATTTTTAGGCCATGTTGTTAATATTACTGTGATGGTTTGGTCCTGGTGCTCATTCCTTGGATTTGGTGTGGTGTTGGTGGATTGTAACTGATTAGTGGAGATCTTGGTTTCATTATAATCTTTTCATCCGACTTTTGGGGTTTAGATGCTCAAATGGATATAATACTTCGAATGTTTGATATGGGGATAATTTGTAGCGGGAGTAATATATATCCTTATTGTTTGGCTTGAAGTTATTATTTTATGGTGTAACGTTGTACCTTGTAAGTCTGAGATGCTCCAGAGTTGATATATACTTTTGAACGCTTCTTTTGTTTGTGTTGTGTTTTTACTCCTTAGTAAAATTGTCTAGAAATGAAAAATAATCATGTAAAAATAACCACTCATTTTGTTGATGTTTATATCTAAATGAGAAACTATGATGCATGCATCACAACTTTATCACTAGGGGCGGTAAAAAGGAGAAACTGAAATACTTTTGTTAATGTTTTATATATCAATGAAATGAGTTTTTCAACAACAATGATTTATTAGTGTAACAACCAGTCTCATTACCTTAGAAATACTTACAAGGTTAAGATAGTAATTAGATAGCTAAATTTTTATTTATAATTATTTTTTATTACCAAGTTATAACAATTAATTATTAGTATTGTTTGATTTATATTGTTTTTGAGATCAGGAGTAGAAGAGTTCTAGTATAATCAAGGACAAATGTTAAAGGATGTATTTATACTAGCCTTCTCTTTTACCTTTGACTTGTACGTCCCACACAATATAGATTTCCCTTCTTCCTTCTTTCACCACCAACCCAACTCTTTCATTATCTCTTGCCACACATTTCCCCTTCTTTCTCGTGCATTCTTTTCTTATTCCTAAAAATGAAGGAACCAAAATCCCCTTCATCTTCAACCCCTTGCATGTCTTAGATTTAGACACTAAAATACCAAACCTCCAACACTAATACCTAATCTCTCATTCTGTTACGATTCATCATCAACATCTTTCTTGATTTCCCTATCTCCAAAGGATCCTTCAATGGCAACAACCATCTGAAGTTCTTTCCCTCTAATATGATCTCATGCATGTTTTTCTCTTCATCTTTAGAGTCATGTATAGCCCAAGATAGCACTGAAAGACGATAAAGACCATATCATGGAATCTCATATTCGATCTTTGCAGCAGAGGTAGAAGTATTAAGAGTTATAAGACCAGACAACTTCAACAATCCAACACAACTCTAAGGGAAACTTCTTGCCAAGAGTGTAAGTTATTTTCGTAGTAACTAGTTTTCATTTTTTTCATGTGGGTTATTGGGCTGACTTTAAAATCATCTTCTATTGAAACTTCATTACTTGAGTTTAAAATAATAGATATTTTGAAATTGAGAATGAGGATAATTGTGAGGTTTGACATGCAGGAATTGTTAAAAACTTGCATTTGATTCTTCAAAATTAGTTCATTCTAAATGTGTGATGATGTTTATAATGTGTTAAGTGATTGAAATAATGAGGGCAGAGTGTTAGTTGACTAATTGGTGCATTTTTTGTATTAACAACTCACTCTTTACCTTCCTTCTGAACGTTCTACGTAGATTTCCATATGAAATCCCCTCTGAACGTCCTACGTAGATTCAATCTAAAATTTCCTCTGAACATCCTACATAGATACCATATGAATTTCCATATAAACACTCTACATAGATTTCCCTTAAAATTCCCTCTAAACGATTCTATGAAGACTTTCTATGAACCTTCCCTATAAATGATTCTACATAAATTTCTATATGAAATTCTCTCTAAATGATTCAATGTAAACTCCTTTTAAACCTTCTCTCTAACGTACTAGGTAAACTCTTTCTAAAATTCCTTCTTAACAATCCATTATGATTCTAACTTGACCTTCCTCTAATCAAGTCTTTCTGTAGACTAAACTTCCTTAGATCAAGTCTTTCTTCTGATTGAACTTCCTCTAATCAAGTCTTCCTCTGATTGGGGTGGTTCTCAGGCAGTAATCTCCCTCTAACTATAACTTCCTTTAATAGTTGACTAGGGACTAACTTTTATGTATTGCTTCTGAATTACTTATGTTAAAGCTAATCAATTAATTATAATTGATGTGATAACGAGGTATGTTTAATTCTATTTGGGATGGCATACATTGTTTTAAAATGTTACGATGGGACAATGAGGATTGTTTCAGAATTGAAACATAGGTAAGGGAAGAACAATTGAGACGCCAATAGAGGTCATGGCCAAGACCTACCTTACCAAGAGGATCTCAATTATATTGGTGACCCACACTAAGATAATTGATAAGGCCTTTTCCATACTCTAAGGCAAAGGAAGGAAAAATAAGGATTGTTTTTCTTAAACAATATTGCATAATCATATCATGCTTGAAATTACATCTAAGGAGATTTATTTGAACTGCCATTCCCCTTTGTATAGAACACATTTTGATTATTATCTCACCCCTTATTTTATGTATTATAGTAACTAAGAGGACTTGAGACTTGAACTTGAGCTCAAAGGAATAATTTGTAGTTTTATTCTATTAAGTTGTAATTTATTTTATGTATTGCTCCATAAAATGATGTTTTGTAGACTATATATTATATAGTTACAGTGACATTTCAATGATTGTAGTGTACGGAAATTTATATGTTTCCCTATGGAACGTTAAAATATATGAATTATTACCATTTACTACATACATGGTTATGGTTATTATATTTTGGAATTAGGACCAGTCGAACCAATCAGACTTTGGGTGGTGTGTTATGAATGGGATGCTTCTCCTTTTACTACATGTTCTAAGTGTCATTTCATCAAATATTAAGTTTGATCAACTTAGTATTTTGTGTATGATATGTAGAATTATGGCAAAAGAACATGGAAGATGTGGAAGGCCGAGACATAATGCTCCACAAAAAAATAATGTTCCTCTTCAACCACAACCTACAACTAAGGCATGGGAATGCATATTAGAAGCTATTCATCTCCATGCAACTGCTACCACCAACCTCTTTTAGCATTTGGCACAACCAAGGGGTGGAAATCAAGCAGTCAACATAACCTTTTACGATTTCCTTAAGTTGCAGCCTCCTCTATTTAAGGGAAGCTTGACTCAACTGAGGCTCAAGCCTTGCTTGAAAAGATTAAGAAGGCATTTGAGGTAGTGCATTGTTTCGAGGAACACAAGGTAAAAATTGTTGCTCACCTACTAAAGATTGAGGCAGAGCATTGGTGGAAGGGAACAAAGGTCTATTTGTTGACTCTGGGAACACCATTGGATTGGGAGAGATTTGAGTCAACTTTGTAAGATAAATACTATCCAAAAAGTACTACATGGTAGAAGGAATTAGAGTTTGTCCACCTACAATAGAAAGATATGTTAGTGGCTGAGTATGTCGCCAAGTTTGAAGAACATGCAACATTTTCATAACATGTTCAATATGCACTAGATGAAGAGTGCAAGATTAACCAATTCGAATGGGATTTGAGGCCATAAATCAAAGGCAACATAGGATATTTGGAGATCACAAACTACTCCACCCTCGTGCATAAGAGTTAAGTTATTGAGGAAAATCTGAAGAAGGTGCAAGAGGATAAGCAGACCAAGTGGCAACAACAAAGGGATTCCAACAAATTCAATCAACATTTGAAGGTGAAGACCTCACCAGGATAAGGGAGACTGATTTAAAACTCCAATTGTCCTTGTGCAAGAAGGGGCTCATGGTGTGGAATGGAACATGGAGAATAAGGAAATCATGTTTATTATTTTTGCAAGCAATTAGGACATGTTGCTTCTTCTTCTCCAATATGCCAGAAGAAAGATGAAGCCAACTCAAGTAAACCAAGCTCTAAGAGGGTTTATGCCCTTGATGGTCAGAAAGCTAAGAACAACAATTTGATTAATGGTACATGTTTTATAACCAAAGAACCCTTGATTGTTCTATTTGATACGAGTGAATCTCATTCTTTCATATCCTCTATTGTGTCATGAAACTCAATCTTCGTTTAATAACCTTAATGTTGGAACCAAATTGATTTGAAGAAATGTGTCCCTCACTTGTTTTGATGATAACAAAGTCGTTTGTGGGAACAATTTAATTCTATAACATTTTGATTAAGTGCATATGTACTAGATCAAGTGTTTGTTCAACATATTCTTATTATATCCTCTAATAATTGGACGAAGACAAAGATACAACATGACTTTATATCACTTTATTTCTCTAAGCCTGATAAGCATGACAAGAAATAATTACCTCTACCTCTAATAAGTGTGGCAAGCAATAATATGCTTTTACCTCTTATAAGCATGACAACCAAGTAACTGCCTTTGCCTTTGATAATCACATCAAGAGTCTGATCGTTTGATTCTGAATTATTAAATCTCCTTTGAAAAAGTCAACTCTTTAAAAAGTCAACATTAGTCGTTTTGTTTAAAAGGACATGCAGCTCAATTAGAAGTGGGACTGTGTGGAGGCAGTACTTAGCCCCCATGTACTGGACTCGAATCCTACGAAAGATAAAAACTAATTAATTCTATTTGGTGGTTAGGAGGTGAGAAGATCGTGAAGTAGCATCGTCGATAACGACAATGATTGGGGTGTTACAAAAAAAGGCGCTATTACACAAGAAACATGTTTTACTCAAGCAACAAACACATATTCACTCTAACTCAATATCACTTTATTTTACTCTAATGCTAAGAAAATATGAAGTAACAAATTAGGAAATACTTTTTGTGAGAGCTAATTTAGAAGAAAAAAAAAATTAAAATTAATATCTTAAACCTTTTTGTTTGTAACCAAGACTAATAGTGGTTGCCTCCCTCAATAGTTTAATTGTTCTAAGCTAGAAGGTTGAGAAGATTGAACACAGTTAGTGTGAGTAGTAGGTCTTCAAGTATATGTCTAATTTTGTGGTAAACTACTAGATTAAATCCTCTAGGTTGAAGGGACTGGATATAGCTATTGTGTTGGGATTGAACACAGTTAGTGTGAGTAGTAGGTCTTCACCTAAATACTTTCTTTACTTTACTATATTCTCACCATAAAGGTTTTTAATTAGAAAACACAATTCAAACTCTCATTTCTTGTATTTTTTCGTTGTACAATTGGCATCAGAGTGCGCTCTTAAAGTTGAGCAATTAACTGTGTTTGAGTTAAGGTCCTTATTCCTTATGGATAATTGTGGTGATGAAGTGAAAATTGGAACTTAATAGGCCTCCCCTGTTTGATGGAGATAGATTCGAGTATTGGAAAGACATAATCAAAAGTTTCTACATCTTTCATGATCCTGAACTCTTGGACATATTCAAAAATGGATATGACACTCCAAAAGATGCTATTGGTATTGAAATATACAGAAATGCATCACAAAGCTTGAACTAAATGTGCAAATACAAGAATATGGGGTTGAATTCTGTTCAACTAAGTTGATAAATTCATTATTTGATTATATTGGTTTAAACTTGATGATTTTCTTGGAGTAGAAGCAATAACAAAACTAAGAAGTGCAGGAATAAAGTGACACAAGTAATTTATGTTGGTTTACCACTAATTTTGTTACATCCAGTCCCTTCACTCAAAAGGATTCAATCAACTAATTCAACAACTTGAATTACAAAGCACATGAGGCGGGATCATCCTTTTGTGTGGAACCATGAACGTGGGGAGAGTTTTCAAACACTAAAAATAAAATTGACCACAGCTACTGTATTGGCCATTCCAAACTCATCTTTATGATTTGAAGTCTTTTGTGATGCCTCTCCAAAGGGTGTAGGTTGTGTATTGATGAAAAATAAGCAAGTAGTTGCCTATGGCTCTCATCAGCTGAAACCCCATGAAGGAAATTATCCTACCCATGACTTAAAGCTCGCTGCAATGCTTTTTGCACATAAAATCTAACGGCATTTTTTGTACGAGGGTGCATTTTGATATCTTTAGTGACCATAAGAGTTTGAGATACCTTTTTTATCAGAGGGAACTTAACACGAGGCAGCGTAGGTGGATAGAGTTTCTTAAGGACAATGACTTTGAATTAAGATACAATTCATGTAAGGCCAATGTAGTAGTAGATACATTAAGTAGGAAATCCCTTCGTATATCTCACTTAATGATTCAGGAGTTAGATTTAATAGAAAGCTTCAGATACCTTAACCTGGAGATGACTCATCTTCATGGTGGAGTCTTTTTGAACCAGATGAAAATTTCTTGTGACCTCAGAATCTAGATCAGACAGTTCCAATAGTCAGATGCAAAATTACAAGCAAATAAAAATCTGCCATAATTCTCAATAGCAACAGATGGAACGATCCTTTTTGACGATTGGATTTTCATTCCTAAGGATCATAACTTGAAGATGATAGTATTATAGGAAGCCCATAATGGTAACTTATCCATTTATCCTACATCCATTAATATGTACAAAAACCTTAGGAAAAATAATTGGTTGCAAGATATGAAGGCTAATGTAGCCACCTTTGTGGCATAGTGTATGACCTACCAAAAGGTGAAGATAGAGTACCAGAGGCCAACAGGCCTATTACAACCATTTAAATACCTAAATGCAAATGGGATTCCATATCTATGGATTTTTTTGTGGGAATGTCTTATACTCAATCTCAGTACAATTCCGTCTAGGTAATTATAGATAGGTTGATCAAGTCTGCTCATTTCTTACTCGTCAAGACCACTTACAATGCTCTCAAATTGGCCAAACTGTTTATAAAAAAGATAGTGAGACTGCATGGTGTACCTTCTAGAATAATATCAGATAGAGATCCTAAATTTACCTTTATATTCTAGAAAGCCTTTCACAAATCCTTAGGAGCTCGTTTGAACCTTAGCACTACTTACCATCCACATATTGATGGTTAGACAGAAAGATCAATTCAGACCCTATAAGACATTTTGAGAGCCTATGTCTTAGAGGATGGGGGGAAGTTGGGACACGTACTTACCTCTGGTAGAATTTGCATACAAAAATAACTATCACACCAGTATAGGAATGGCTCAATATGAGACATTATTGGTTGAAAGTGTAGGACGCCTTATGATGGTCAGAGGTAGGAGACATGGGGATTCTAGGGCCTAAAATCATTCAAGAAACCACTGAGAAGATTTGGGTCATTCGTGATAAATTAGAAATGGACTAGAGTAGGAAGAAGATTTATGCTAATAACAAAAGCAAACCCTTAGAATTTGATGAAGGTGATCATATATTCCTTAAGATTACCTCTACTTTTTGTGTTGGAAGGGTGTTAAAGGTTAAGAAGCTATGCCCTGTTTTGCAAGACTTTTCCAAATTGTGCAACGAATAGGCCCTTTAGCCTACAGGTTAGCCTTAACATCGTCTTGTCATACTTACATGCCTTCCATGTCTCCCAACTTAAAAAGTATGTTCCTAACCCTTATCAAATTTTGAGTAATTAGTCTCTCCAATTGAAACCTCACCTCACCTAAAATCTTGCACCAACTCAGATTGTTGACAGAAGTATAAAGACATCAAGGAATAAGACTATTCCCTTAGTAAGGATTATTTAGGGAGGATCATCATTAGAGGAAGTAACATGGGAAACTAAATTTGACATGACAACCAATTACCTTTATGTCTTCATTAGGTAAGCTCTAAAATCTTGAGCACAAATTTTCTACGGGGGGAGGATGTAACAACCCTTCTCACTAGCTTTGAAATACTTACAAGGTTAAGATAGTAATTAGATACCTAAATTTTATTTTATTATTTTTTATTTTTAAGTAATGACAATTAACTAGTAGTAATGTTTGATTTATATTGCTTTCTAGATCTGGGGTAGAATAGTGGTAGTATAATTAAGGACAAATTTTAAAAGATGTATATATACTACCCTTCTCTTTTTCCTTTGACTTACATGTTACATGCAATTCCAAATTTCAAATCTTCCATTCCCTACTACCACATATTTCCCTTTCTTTCTTGTGCGTTATTTTCTTCTTCCTAAAAATGAAGGAACAAAAATCCCTTTGATCTTCAATCCGTTGCATGTCCTAAATTTAGACACTAAAATATCAAAACATCAACACTAATACTTAACCTCTTATTATATTAATTTTCAACATCAACATCCCTCTTTTTTTCCGTGTCTCCCTAGATCCTTCAATGGAAACAACCATCTAAAGTTTTTTCCCTCGATTTTGATCTCGTTCATGCCTTTCTCTTCATCTTTAGAGTCATCTACAGCCCAAGACATTACTAAAAGAAGATAAAGATCATATCATGGAATCTCATATTTGGTCTTTGCAGTAGAGGTAAAATTATTAATAGTTAGAAAATCAAGCAGCTTTAACAACCCAACTCAACTCTAAAACATCTTCTTGTCAAGAGTGTAAGTTATTTTCCTAGTAACTAGTTTTCATTTTTTTTTTTCATGTGGGTTATTGGGATGACTGTAAAATCATCTTCTGTTAAAACTTCATTTCCCGATTTTGAAATAATGGGAACTTTGAAATTTAGAGTGAGGAAAATTGTGAGGTTTGGCATGTAGGAATTGTAGAAAACTTGCATTTGATTCTTCAAAATTCATTCATTACATGTGTGTGTTGATGTTTATAATGTGTTAAGGGGTTAAAAGAATGAGGGCAGAGTGTTAATCGACTAACTAGTGCATTATTTGTATTAACAACTCCCTTTGAACTTTCTACGTACATTTCCATATGAAATTCCCTCTAAACAATTCTACCAATAATCCCTTTGAACATTCCCTCTAAATGTTCCATGTAGATTCCTTCTTAAATTCCCTCTGAATAACCCATTTTGATTCTAACTCGACCTTCCTCTCACTAGAGTGGCTCTTAGAGTGTAATCTCCATTTGATTATAACTTCATTTGATAGTTGACCTGGAACTACTTTTATGTTTTGTTTTTGAATTACTTATGTTAAAGCTAATCAATTAATTGTAATTGTTGTGATAATGAGGTATGTTTAATATAATAATGCAATGGCATGCATTGTTTTAAAATATTATGATGGGACATTAAAGAAAGAACAACTGGGACGCCCATTGAGGTCATTGTCAAGACCTTCCTTACCAAGAAGATCTCAATTATCTTGTTGATCAATATTGAGATAATTGAGGAGATTTTTTCCATACCCTAAGGAAAATTAAGGATTGATTTTCTTAAACAAAATTGGATAATCATGTCATGCTTGAAATTGCATGTATGGAAAATTATTTGAAATGACATTCCACTTTTTATAGAATTCACTAAGATTATCATCTCACCCCTTATTTTTTTGTATTATAATAGATAAGAGGTCTTGCGATTTGGACTCGAGCTCAGAGGAATAATTTGTAGTTTTATATTGTTAAGTTGTAATTTATTTTATGAACTAGTACATCAAATGATGTTTTCTAGACTATGTATTATGTAGTTACAATGAAATTTCATTGATTGTATTTTATGAGAATTTATATGGTTTCCTCTAGAATGTTAGAATGTATGAATCATTACCATTTTCTAGATACATGGTGATGGTTATTACATAAAGCTTTTATAAAAAGAGGCTATTTTAAAAAGATGTCAAGGATCTGTACAATAATGTTAATCTCATAATTTCATGTTGTGGTTAATCGCACACCTAAACATGATCGACCCTAACAAGATCAGAATAGTTGGAACACAATTAATCACACACCCAAACATGATCGACCCAATCATGTAAAACCTTGATAATTAACGGTGCGAGTCCATTTTTTTTTTTTATAAAAACAACTCAATAAAGTAATACTTTGTAACACAAAAAGACAAGAGTCATAAATAATTACATCATACATGCAAACAAACAAATATATATTTTTAGATGATAATCCAAAGTATACAACCAAAAAATACTACGCATAAGTGTTGCTCCAAGCATGATATCCCCCATGGTCGCGTCAAAAAACGGAACATGAACCCACCAATAAAAGTCAATTGTCAAGGTATGTTATAGATATAGTCACCCCAAAACCATAAGTACAACTACCAAAAGAGAGACATTGCCCTATACAACAACAACAAAACATAATATAATCATCCACTAACAACAATAGTAACAAGGGTGACCTCCATACACCACACAAGTCCCCTCTGAAATAGTATTTCTCCTTGAAGTAACCTTTTCCTCCCTGTCACCCATAGAAGGACCATTCTCCTTAGAGGCCATGTCCATCAACAAGATAGGTGGCTTTGGTGGCGCTGGAATCACAAAATAGCTCTCTACCTCAAAGGCAGTCGATATAGGATCATTCACCAAAAAAGGAAGCTCTAACTCGATCCAAGGTGACTCTAACCAAGGTATTGGTGGTCCATCAACAAATCCTTGGTCCCTAACCAGCTTAGACGATCATGTAATATCCTCTCCTACCGACATTGGCCCTTTACCCTTTTCATCAGTGCTCAGTCCATACATTGCATCCCCTGATCCTACAATGGTAGTCACCACACCCATGGTCGCCTCCATCTCATCTCTAGCTGAAGAATCCACTGCATCCGCACACGATTCATTCTCCCCGAGTACCAATCTTGAAGGTACAAGGTAGCCGATCTTCTCATGTGTGATTCTCATGTGAAATATTTCCCCAACCCTCCTATTAGTTAGTAGCCCTTAAAAAAAAGGACGTAACCTTACCTCGATTATAGATTTCTCAACAATTATCGCTACTCCAGTCAAACACAACCACAATCTCGTTTGTGCTAACACCTTCAATCAAATAGTGTTTGACTTAGTCAAATTAATCCATGAGACTTTAACTACCTTACAATCATGTTCTTAATCTTAATCCCCTTAGAGTAAGTACATTTTACTAAAAGATTTTGAAACAATTAAGGATTAATATTATTATCATTTTTCACAATCCACACTTTCAATTTATTTCTCATAACGAAACATAATTAACTTCAAATCTTTCATTTGATCACAACTCTAAACTTTTTAAAATTAAAATGTTTTTGAACTCAACGTAAAGAAACCTTCACAACTCTACTCTTCAAAATAATTTTTTTCCAAATATTTTCTCAAATAGGTTCACAAGATTTTCAATTATCAAATTGTCAAGTTTACCTCTTAAAATTTAACATTTTTCCAACTCTTGGTTTCCTTGAAAATTAAAAATCATAAAACTGTATATTTTGTTACTCAATTAAATCATTACAAACAACATAAATATTTCAGAGTTCCCTCCACTGTTAACTCAGTTTTAACAGTCTCAACTCCTTTTTTAGACTCAATGAGCTAACTACATAAACATAGAGATTTATAAAATTTTGTTTGCCACCAAAATTTATCCAACAAAATCATAATCACAAATTTGAATCTTTTTCAGACACAAAACCTTTCAAAACCAATTGATTTATGATACACTATCACACACGAGTCAAATACAAGTAACAAAACCTAGCATATGGGCAGCAACTCGAGTTATTTTGTAAGGATTTCTAATTATATTAACCATATTTAGAATCAATAAACTTAAAATGGGGGTTTTAAATTTAGGTTCAAATAGATTGATGAAACAAATTAAAGTCGTGTATATTAAAATGACTAATCCAGTGGTTCGGGAATTTCGGACCTATCACAAATTCTAACGGGTTCAATTTCTAAATTATGACTCTATTCATGTTTGACTATAGAATTGATTAAGCAAGTGTAAATCAATCATATGTAGTTCTATTTCTTTTACTTGATTAAACATCACAACAATTGATAGATTATAGTTAACAATCAAGCGTCGAAAAACTATAATTGATTAAATTAGAAATACAAATTATGTCTATCAAACTAAATTTATCAATCCTATTGAAATTCAAATTAAGGAATCAAAATTAAAATGTAATTGAATAAAAAGGAACACAATTATCAACATGAAATTAAAATTATAAAATAAACCTCAAGGTCTTGGTGAAATTTCGAAATAGTGAGTTAATCTTGAGAATTTAGCCTTTCATGAATGTTGGTTGTTATGCCCTCTGTTTATTAAAAACTAATATGACAGTCTAACTAATCAGGCTAACATATACTGTTAGACAAATGTTCGTTTTTGATATTATTGACAAACATACATCTTGAAACAAATCTGACATTGTGAACTGAGAAAAATTTCAGGAACAACAACTCAATCCTACAAACTTGAGACAATTGCTTGGAACTCAAGAAATCAACAAAAGCTTGCAGATTCATAAACAAATCGATTAGTAAAATCGATTCTGTAACAGGGTTGAATGATATTATCCAGTTTGGGATTAATCAATCGATGGGCAAAATCGATTTGCACATTCTATGAAAAATCAAACAAGCTATCAATCGATCAGACAAATCGATTGGTACACTTATTAGAAAATAAATTGTGCAAGTCAGAGAGCTAGTTTGCCACAATAAATTGTTTAAATCACCAGGACTGACCTGATTGCTTACATCGATTAGACAAATCGATTGGTACATTTACTGAAATTAAAATGCGAAAGTCAGTAGCATGCCTTGCAAGCTAATCGATTTGGAAAATCGATTAATCCAATTACTTCTTTATTTTTGTTTGTCTACATCGATTGACACAATCGAGTGTGAATGTCCCAGAGCCAAACCAATGATTACTAAATCGGTTAGGCAAATCGATTTACAAAAATAAGTTTCGAAATAACCTTGGTCTGGAACATACACAGTCGATTAGCACAATCTACTATTTTACTTCAGTTGAATTAAGTTAGGCATCAATCGACGTGGTAAATCGATTGAATGAACCAACTGTTGGAATAAGCTTCAGACTTAAATTTACAATCGGTTAGGCAAATCGATTTGTGAAAATCACTGTGTCCCTGGAACCAGTGAAATCGATTGACAAAAGCGATTGGTGCAAAAAGTTTTAGAAACAGAGATGACTAAAATGGTTGAATCGATCAAGTACATCGATTGTTTTGATCTCGTTGTTGGAACAAAACACGCCAAGTCGATTATGAACATCGATTCAATTAAGTACGTTCATCCAAGTCTGAAGAACTCAGTTAAAATAATCGATTCGGTAAATCGATTAGTGTAAGCAGTTTCAAGATTCAAGAAAAACAAGATTCGCGAAATCGATTGGTTATATCGATTAGTGTGCTTTATAACTTTAATGAATTGATTTGCCAAATCGATTCATACGTTGTTTTTCCAGAAACTATATAAACTGCTTTCACACTCTTCTTATAATAAGAACCATAATAATTCCAATACATTTTTTTCTACAACTGATGATAACAATCATTTACCACTAACTCTTTCTCAATTGTCATTACTTTGAACTTCTTTTTCAGCCATGAACAATCAACGTTTATGATCAATGAGGATTGAAAAAGACTGAATTGAGAAAGACTGCTTTGAGAAGAATGAAGATCAAGAACTTTGTATAATTGATCTGTTTCAATTTCTGTAAACCATTTTTTGTAACCAAATTACTTTGAGAAAATCCAGTTATTACTGGTGGTGTTCTTCAAGGTTGAGGGCTGTCAACAAGAAGACGCTTGACTGGATTCTTGGTCAAGTTTATGGGACTTAAACTTGGGAATTCAGGGAGGGAAAGATAGAACAGGGAGAATAGTTTAAGATTGGTGCGTGGCGCTGTGTAAAAATCTATAAACTGATTCTAAGAAGTTCTATTGGACAGGCTAAGATCTAGTTGGATCTTGGGACTGGATGTAGGTCGTCACGAGACGGTTGAACCAGTATAAAAATCTGAGTACACTTTTCTTTCCCTTATCTCGTTTAAATTTATGCAATTATTACGTTTATGATATTGATTGAATGCATGATAAAGATTCTATGTTAAGTGACGTTGTATGATTAATTGTCTTAACATAATTGCATGAAAATCAACATCTTGGATATTAATTGTTTTCTGATGCATTTCTCCATATATACCTTGATCCATATAGTTTGATATTCATTAGAATTGTTTATTAGGGACCTTATTCATTCTTGTGTTTAGTTAATTTCGAATTTATTAAACTGTTGCGCATATTGTTAGAATAGACATTATTCTGCATAAATCTTCCGCAAATCAGAGGTCTTATCCCCCGTCATTTGGCATCAAGAGCCTGCCTTTTTTTAAAAGAGTTGTTTTTCTCAAAAAGGACCATGACTTCTGATTTCTTAGGAGAAGGTGCATCATTAGCTAGGCCTCCTGCTTTTAACGGAGCCGCATACATGTATTGGAAACAATGCATGCTAATTTTTCTTGAAGCTAGTGGTATTGACATTCTAGATGCTGTAGAAAATGGACCGTTTGTGCCAACCATAGCAGGTACAGGTGAATCAGCAATCCTGAAGCCTAAAAGTGACTGGACTGAAGATGACAAAAAGAAAGTTGGGTACAACGCCAAAGCCAAAAACATTATCACTGCAGCCTTGAGTCGTGATGAATTCTTCAGAGTCTCAAATTGCAAGACAGCAAAACAGATATGAGACACACTTCAGCAGACACATGAAGTAACCACAGACGTAAAGAGAGCTCGGATAAATACCCTCATGTATGAGTACGAATTGTTTAGCATGAAGAAAGAAGAATCAGTGAATGACATGCAGACCCGGTTTGCACACATAGTCAACAACCTAAATGCCTTAGGCAAGGAGATTGATAATGATCAGCAAATCAGCAAGGTAATGAGGTGTTTGACTAGGGAATGGCAACCAAAAATTACTGCCATTGCAGAATCGAAAGATCTAGGAAGCATGACAATAGCTACATTGTTTGGAAAACTGAGGGAGCATGAAATGGAACTACATAGACTCAATGAAGGTGAGCAAGGTGACAGAAAACGAAAAGGATTGTCGTTGAAAGCCCAAACACAGCAGTCTAAATCTGAACATGAGAGCAGCTCAGATGAATCAAGCAGTGAAGATGATGAGGAACCTGAACCTGGACTACTTGTCAAGAAGTTTAAGAAATTTCTGAAAAACAAAGACAGTAAATTCAGAAAACAATCCAGCTCAAAGAACAATGACAATAAGACAATCACATGCTATGAGTGTGGAAAAACTGGTCATATCAAGGCTGATTGTTACAAGCTGTAGAACAAAAACAGAAATTCTAAGACCAAAGGCAAGGAACCAGCTCAAAAAAACAGAAAAGCATATATTGCATGGAATGACAATGAAGAATCCTCCACATCTTCAGAAACTGAAGAAGCAAATCTGTGCTTCATGGCTAACACGGATTCTGAATCAGAAAGTGAGGTAAGTTCTCAATATAATCCTTCTTTTGATGAACTGCAAGATGCATTTAATGAACTGCATGATGAATATGTTAAATATGTTAAATTTGTTAAGCAGTTAGTTAGTACTAAGAAAATGCTTGAACAACAATGTTTGTTGCATGATCAAATGAAAACTGATTATAGGAAGATTGAGGACTTGTGTGAACAATTGAAAAAGGACTCACATGATAAATCTGCCAAATGTATTGAACTTGAAAATTCTGTTGCATTATTGAAATTCTCTAGTAGCAAGGATAAACTGAATGATATTCTTAGCAACCAGAGAAATGTCAACATAAAATCTGGACTTGGTTTTAACCAGAATGTGCATGCTAATCAGAAAAAGACTAAACATGGCATAGGATATGGTAATGTTAAGCATAACCAGAATTTTGTGAAACCTAGCCACTTGCATAATGTCTTTGTCAAACCAAAACAGTATGCATCCTCTGCTGTTACTTGTCATTTTTGTTGTAGAAAAGGACATTTTGTTTACAATTGCAAATTAAAAAGACTTGCAAATAGAGGATGCAAACAGATTTGGAAAATCAAGACAAAAGATGTTGAAACTAACCCCCCAGGACCCAATTTAAATTGGGGACCTAAATTGAATTTCTGATTTTATTACAAGTATGCTTGAGATCCACTAAACACCAATGGTATCTTGATAGTGGATGCTCAAAGCATATGACAGGGGACAAGTCAATGTTTCTGTCCCTGAATCTAAAAGAAGGTGGATTTGTAAAGTACGGCGATAATAACAAAGGCAAGATATGCGGTGAAGGTAACATTGGCAGCGAATCAACTGCAATAATTAAAAATGTCTTATATGTGGAAGGGCTGAAACATAACCTTCTAAGTATAAGTCAGCTATGTGACAATGGTTTTCAAGTAAGCTTTTCACCACTTTCTTGCATAATTGAGAACAAGCATGATAAGAGTATGAAATTAGTAGGTGATAGAGTTAATAACATTTATATGCTAGATTTGACTGCTATGCCTGCTAATTCTGTTTGTTGCTTATTATCAAATGCTGATGAAACTTGGTTATGGCATAAACGCATTGCACACATTCATATTGATCATTTGAATAGACTTGTTAGCAAGCAATTAGTCATAGGTCTTCCCAATAGAAAGTTTTCTAAGGATAGGTTGTGTGATTCTTGTGAGAAAAGTAAGCTTGTGAAGTCTTCTTTTCCCCCAATAGATATGGTCAAAACCAATAGGGTTTTGCAACTTATCCACATGGATTTGTTTGGACCATCCCAAGTGAGAAGTTTTGGAGGTAACCTGTATGGATTAGTGTTAATTGATGACTATTCTAGATTCGCGTGGACTTATTTTCTGACTCATAAAAGTGAAGCATTTTCTGTTTTGAAAAAGTTTGCAAACTTAGTTCAAAATGAAACAAGTCAGAAAATTATGTCCATCAAAAGTGATCATGGAGGTGAATTCCAAAATGATTCTTTTGATTCTTACTGTGAAGAGAATGGCATTCATCACATGTATTCAGCCCCTAGGATACCACAACAAAATGGTGTAGTGGAGAGGAAGAATAGGTCTTTAGAGGAGTTAGCTAGGACCATGCTGAAAGATTCAAATACTCCCAAGTATTTCTGGGCTGATGCAATTAACACTGCCACACATGTTGTCAACAGGGTTTTGATTAGGCCAATACTTAGGAAAACTCCTTATGATTTGTACAAGGGTAGAAAGCCTAATATTTCCTACTTTAGAGTGTTTGGTTGTAAGTGCTTTGTTTTGAACAATGGCAAAGAACACCTAGGCAAGTTTGATCCCAAGGAAGGTGATGGTATCTTTCTAGGGTATTCCCAAACTTGCAAAGCCTATAGAATCTATAACAAGAGAACAAAGACAATAGAAGAATCAGTTCATGTGAAATTTGATGAACTTTTCAAAGAAAACTTGAACAACACTCCTTCTATTGTTGATGCTTCTTTGGATGAAGTTATAGAATCTGAATCTTTAGACCCAAAGGAACCTACACCTCCAACAAACAGTGACTGTGTTGAACCTATTAGATTAGATGAGTTACCTAAGGAGTGGAAGTTCAATAGAAACCATCCCATAGATAACATCATAGGTGACATCTCAAAAGGAGTGGCAACTAGAAGGAACCTTAGACACTTTTGTAACCTTACAGCCTTTGTATCTCAGATTGAGCCTAAGAACATTAAGGAAGCCTTGCTAGATAGTGAGTGGATACTTGCCATGCAAGAGGAGTTGAACCAATTTGAGAGGAACAAAGTGTGGCAGCTAGTACCTAAACCAGAAAACCAACACATCATAGGAACTAGGTGGGTGTTTAGGAACAAGCTAGATGAGAATGGTGTCATAACTAGAAACAAAGCTAGGTTAGTGGCCAAGGGTTACAACCAAGAGGAGGGTATAGACTTCGACGAAACCTACGCCCTTGTAGCTAGGTTAGAGGCTATTAGGATACTTCTTGCTTATGCTAGTATCATGGACTTTAGGCTATTCCAAATGGATGTTAAAAGTGCTTTTTTAAATGGTGACATCCATGAAGAGGTGTATGTTAGCCAAACACCTGGATTTGAGAATCCAGATTTTCCTAACCATGTGTTTAAGCTAACAAAGGCCCTTTATGGTTTGAAACAAGCTCCAAGAGCTTGGTATGAAAAGCTAAGCAATTTCCTCATTCAACAAAACTTTTTGAGAGGAAATGTGGATAAAACTCTTTTCATTCAAACTAATGGAAAAGATATCTTACTGGTCCAAATTTATGTGGATGACATAATCTTTGGATCAACAAATGACAAATTGTGCAAAAATTTTGAAAATTTAATGAAAGGTCAATTTGAAATGTCTATGATGGGTGAACTATCATACTTTTTGGGATTTCAAATTAACCAATCTAAGCAAGGTATCTTCGTTAGTCAAACAAAATATTGCACTGATTTGTTAAAGAAGTTTGGTTTTAATAATCTCAAGTCCATAGATACTCCAATGAGCCAAGGAAATATTCTAGATAGAGATGAATTAGGAAAACCAGTGGATGTTACTAGGTATAGAGGCATGATAGGATCATTGCTCTATCTCACAGCAAGCAGGCCTGACATTATGTTCAGTGTTTGCATGTGTGTGAGATATCAATCCAATCCTAAAGAGTCTCACCTTAGTGCCGTTAAGAGGATTTTCAGGTATTTAGTTGGGACTAGGAGCCTTGGATTGTGGTATCCTAAGGGATCAACTTGTTCTTTGGTTGGTTATTCAGATTCAGATTTTGCTAGATGCAAACTGGATAGGAAAAGTACCTCAGGTACTTGTCATTTGCTAGGTAATTCACTTGTATCTTGGTTCAGCAAGAAACAAACCAGTATTGCTTTGTCAACAGCTGAAGCTGAATACATTGCAGCTGGAAATTGTTGTGCCCAGATCATGTGGATGAAACAGCATTTGTTAGATTTTGGTGTGGACTTAGAAACTGTTCCCATCTTGTGCGACAACACAAGTGCGATCAGTATCACTAAGAACCCAATTATGCATTCTCGGACCAAACATATCGAAATTCGGCATCATTTGATCCGAGATCAGTTTCAGTGTGGAAACATCAAGTTAGAATACGTCAACACAACTGAGCAGTTAGCAGACATCTTCACCAAAGCTTTGTCAAAGGATAGCTTCCATTACATTAGGATGAAACTGGGCATAATAGATCGTAGTCAGATCTGAGTTACGTGTCTAATCGACTGGGTAAATCGACTATCCTGTGGATACACAGGAAAGTGTCTTTATAAAATCGATTGCCCTAGTCGACTTGACCCATAATATGTATATTTTCTCAAGTTTTTCACACGAAATCGATTTGGAAAATCGATTTGACATTTCCAGGAAGCTTCAGATGTTCTTACTTTCTCAGTTCAATCGATTATGGAATTCGACTGACTTCATGTTATAATGGTTAAAGAATCGATATGGAAAATCGATTAGTTTAGACCCAGACTTCAAAGTTGAAGAATTCCTCCTGACTCTGCCTCGAATTCGATTTGGAAAATCGATTGTTTTAAACTTGTTTGAAATCTTCATTCAAAAGAATCGATTTGGATAATCGATGCTGATACAACTTAGGTTCTGGACTAATATGAAAGTTGTCTGAACAAGATTGAAATCGATTTGGGAAATCGATTGTCAGAATTGGTTTGCAATCATCATTTAAAAGATCGATTTGAGTAATCGATGCTGAGACGAGTTAGCTTCTGAACTGATATGAAAGATCTCTGAGCAAATTCGAATTCGATTTGGGTAATCGATTAGCTGAACTGTATTGAGAGTCTCACTTAAAGAATCAATTTGAAAAATCGATGCTGAGATGGTTTCCTGTCTGGTCTGTTATTTGAAGTTTCTGAACTGATACGAAATCGATTTGGGAAATCGATTAGGTAACTATGGACATCGGTTTGGGTAATCGACTGACTTTATTACCGTTACAGGTTTTTACTAGCCGTTACACCCCCGTTCTTTGATCTTCCCCAGCAACGGTAACTAAATCGATTGGACCGATCGATTTTCATACCCAGCAGTATAAAAGGAACAGTTGCAATCGAACCCCAACATCGATTTCTCATTACTCATTCATCCTAACCTCTGCAAAACTCAATTTTTCTCTCTGTTTTGATCCATTCGAACTATAATCTTGCTCATACAACTTCAGATTACTTCTCAAATCAATCTAAAATGGCAAGAGTAAAGAGAACTTCTCCCTCTACTCCTTCTACTTCATCTTCTTCAAGTACCCCATCTCCTCTACCCACTCTTTCTAAAAGGGTTCCCATTCCTACTCACAAGATTGCAGCACAAGATAAAGGCAAAAGTGTTGCAGTAGATCAAGGAAAAACGAAGAAAAGGAAAGAGCACCCAACTGAGAAGTTGATGGCAGATGCGATGAAGGATGTATCGCAGAAGAAGAAGAAGAAGAAGAAGAAGAAGAAGAAGAAAAAGAGTGCTTCTTCAACTCCACAGAAGAAGACCACACCTCAAAAGAAATCAACTCCACAACAGAAAACACCCACGCAGCAAAACAAGCCAGCTGAGGAATTTAAGCTTCCTCCAGCATTCATCAAAAGGAAAATACACGAAGCTTGTGTCTTGGACCTCAACTATTTCGACAGTGATGGTTTTTCTTTTCAAAACCATCTCCAGTTTCATGGTTTGGAAGACTTCTTGTCCTGCTCACTTGATACTTATTCGAACCTGATTCGAGCATTCTACACTACGTTCAAGATGACGAATATAGGATTCAAAGCAACGGTGAAAGGGAAGAAGATCTCCATGACTTATGAGGAGTTCTCGAACTTGTCGGGACTTCCCTGCCATGGCAACTTAGTTGACGGCAGCATCGAAGCCGACGCTGCTGATGAAGGATGGGAAGAGTCTCTGGAGAGACAAGCAGCTGTGCAGGACCTAATGGTCGAAGGGTTTGTGGAATCAGTTTCACTCCCAATCGGCCAGATGAAGGTTCAACATCGGATGCTGATGTACGCGCTCACCAGAATGCCTGTCCCACGTTTTGGAAATCATGCAGTTGTCGTTGGACATTGTACTATTGTGGGGTCTTTGCAAAGAGCTCAAGATGAGCTGGCCATGGATCGTGCTTCGACACATGTAGGAAGCAGCGCAAGGAAAGCTGGTGCTTCCGTATCCACAGTTAATCACAAAGATTCTCACTCACTTCAAGGTAGTTGTGAAGGGTGAAGAATTGTCCAAGACCATTCTGACATTTGGTGAATCCATCGTGAACCAAATGCAGCTGCGCAAGGTGAATGGCGTTTGGGGACGACCTCAAGCCAATGTTGAACCAACCCAGCAAAGTGCTGAACCACCAGCTACTGAGTCAGTTTCAGCAGGGTAAGAGGTGCTCTTCAAGCTGCTTGAATTTATAGCAGCTCAAATGGCTCACAATGCCAAGATGGAGGCATTGAATGAAAGAATGATGCTGCGATCCAAAAGATACAATCAGATCAAAAACAGATGGCACAAGATATAGCAGCAATTCAGGAACATCTAGGCATTAAGTTGTCCTTCAGCGATGTTGCTGAAATCATAAGACAAGCGGCTGAAGAACCAACTCCGACACAGTTAGAGGTTGCTGAAACTCATGATGAGGAGACACCAGCTGAGGTTAATACAGCGGTCTCAGCCTCATCCCCAAATAATAATGAGGGCCAGCAAACTTTAGATGTTTAGGACTTTAGCTTTCTTAGTTGTTTTGTTTTCTATTTTGCTCTATTCTATGTAATATTTCAGTTGATTGTATTAATCTTTTTTGATGAATGAATTGAATAGATGAGTTTATTGATCTTAGTGACTGTTGCATTTCATTTTGCATATTTCTAGTGCATGCCATAATCAGTTTCTGTTTATTGAACTGATACAAGTTTTTTTTAAGTTAATGATCATACTGAATTTCCTGCTCTTGTTACTAATCTGTTCAAGTTTCAATGTATAGCAGCTTTTCAGTTTTCAGGTTTGCTACCAACACAGGGGGAGCAAACTTCTGATTATTCTCTCCTTTGCCTCTTTTTGACTTAATTGACAAAGGGGGAGAGAAATTTCTAACTTGCACTAACCTATGTTAGCAGTGTTTGTTTTATATGCTATGATAGTTTTAACATGCTCTGATATTCTTCTAACAGTTTGATGTCTATGTTAGCTCCAACCCTCATTTCACTATATGTAAAGAATGGGTACTCATATTTAGGGGGAGCTTTACTAGACTGTTATTATTACATTGTTTTCATTTGAAATGTTTCTCAAGTTAAAATTGCACGTTTGTCACTTAAATCAAAAAGGGGGAGATTGTTAGACAAATGTTCGTTTTTGATATTATTGACAAACATACATCTTGAAACAAATCTGACATTGTGAACTGAGAAAAATTTCAGGAACAACAACTCAATCCTACAAACTTGAGACAATTGCTTGGAACTCAAGAAATCAACAAAAGCTTGCAGATTCATAAGCAAATCGATTAGTAAAATCGATTCTGTAATAGGGTTGAATGATATTATCCAGTCTGGGATTAATCAATCAATGGGCAAAATCGATTGGCACATTCTACGGTCACCACTAACTATGAAATGCATGAACAAAATCTGATTCTTTCACATCAATCATTATGTAAATGTAGCTATTAAAAAACTCCCATTTTAATACTCATTAAACACTAATAATTTTTAATATTTTTTCACCTAGTATATTTAAGACATATTATCATCAATGAAATTCATAATATTTAGCAACACATATTATCAGTCATGAATGCATAATCACAAAAACATTAAACATCACATACTCACAAATCAATCACACATATAAGGTCCCAATATAAAAACTAAAAAAAAGGATGGAACCTTACCTCGATTATAGATTTCTCAACAATTATCGCTACTCCAGTCAAACACAACCACAATCTCGTTTGTGCTAACACCTTCAATCAAATAGTGTTTGACTTAGTCAAATTAATCCATGAGACTTTAACTACCTTACAATCATGTTCTTAATCTTAATCCCCTTAGAGTAAGTACATTTTACTAAAAGATTTTGAAACAATTAAGGATTAATATTATTATGAATTTTCACAATCCACACTTTCAATTTATTTCTCATAACGAAACATAATTAACTTCAAATCTTTCATTTGATCACAACTCTACACTTTTTAAAATTAAAATGTTTTTGAACTCAACGTAAAGAAACCTTCACAACTCTACTCTTCAAAATAATTTTTTTCCAAATATTTTCTCAAATAGGTTCACAAGATTTTCAATTATCAAATTGTCAAGTTTACCTCTTAAAATTTAACATTTTTCCAACTCTTGGTTTCCTTGAAAATTAAAAATCATAAAACTGTATATTTTGTTACTCAATTAAATCATTACAAACAACATAAATATTTCAGAGTTCTCTTCACTGTTAACTCAGTTTTAACAGTCTCAACTCCTTTTTTAGACTCAATGAGCAAACTACATAAACATAGAGATTTATAAAATTTTGTTCGCCACCAAAATTTATCCAACAACATCATAATCACAAATTTGAATCTTTTTCAGACACAAAACCTTTCAAAACCAATTGATTTATGATATACTATCACACACGAGTCAAATACAAGTAATAAAACCTAGCATATGGGCAGCAACTCGAGTTATTTTGTAAGGATTTCTAATTATATTAACCATATTTAGAATCAATAAACTTAAAATGGGGGTTTCAAATTGAGGTTCAAATAGATTGATGAAACAAATTAAAGTCGTGTATATTAAAATGACTAATCCAGTGGTTCGGGAATTTCGGACCTATCACAAATTCGAACGGGTTCAATTTCTAAATTATGACTCTATTCATGTTTGAATATAGAATTGATTAAGCAAGTGTAAATCAATCATATGTAGTTCTATTTCTTTTACTTGATTAAACATCACAACAATTGATAGATTATAGTTAACAATCAAGCGTCGAAAAACTATAATTGATTAAATTAGAAATACAAATTATGTCTATCAAACTAAATTTATCAATCCTATTGAAATTCAAATTAAGGAATCAAAATTAAAATGTAATTGAATAAAAAGGAACACAATTATCAACATGAAATTAAGATTACAAAATAAACCTCAAGGTCTTGGTGAAATTTCGAAATAGTGAGTTAATCTTGAGAATTTAGCCTTTCATGAATGTTGGTTGTTATGCCCTCTGTTTATTAAAAACTAATATGACAGTCTAACTAATCAGGTTAACATATACTGTTAGACAAATGTTCGTTTTTGATATTATTGACAAACATACATCTTGAAACAAATCTGACATTGTGAACTGAGAAAAATTTCAGGAACAACAACTCAATCCTACAAACTTGAGACAATTGCTTGGAACTCAAGAAATCAACAAAAGCTTGCAGATTCATAAGCAAATCGATTAGTAAAATCCATTATGTAACAGGGTTGAATGATATTATCCAGTTTGGGATTAATCAATCGATGGGCAAAATCAATTTGCACATTCTATGAAAAATCAAACAGGCTATCAATCGATCAGACAAATCGATTGGTACACTTATTAGAAAATAAATTGTGCAAGTCAGAGAGCTAGTTTGCCACAAATCGATTAGACAGATCGATTGTTTAAATCACCAGGACTGACCTGATTGCTTACATCGATTAGACAAATCGATTGGTACAATTACTGAAATTAAAATGCGAAAGTCAGTAGCATGCCTTGCAAGCTAATCGATTTGGAAAATCGATTAATCCAATTACTTCTTTATTTTTGTTTGTCTACATCGATTGACACAATCGAGTGTGAATGTCCCAGAGCCAAACCAATGATTACTAAATCGGTTAGGCAAATCGATTTACTAAAATAAGTTTCGAAATAACCTTGGTCTGGAACATACACAGTCGATTAGCACAATCTACTATTTTACTTCAGTTGAATTAAGTTAGGCATCAATCGACGTGGTAAATCGATTGAATGAACCAACTGTTGGAATAAGCTTCAGACTTAAATTTACAATCGGTTAGGCAAATCGATTTGTGAAAATCACTGTGTCCCTGGAACCAGTGAAATCGATTGACAAAAGCGATTGGTGCAAAAAGTTTTAGAAACAGAGATGACTGGAATGGTTGAATCGATCAAGTACATCGATTGTTTTGATCTCGTTGTTGGAACAAAACACGTCAAGTCGATTATGAACATCGATTCAATTAAGTACATTCATCCAAGTCTGAAGAACTCAGTTAAAATAATTGATTCGGTAAATCGATTAGTGTAAGCAGTTTCAAGATTCAAGAAAAACAAGATTCGCGAAATCGATTGGTTATATCGATTAGTGTGCTTTATAACTTTAATGAATTGATTTGCCAAATCGATTCATACGTTGTTTTTCCAGAAACTATATAAACTGCTTTCACACTCTTCTTATAATAAGAACCATAATAATTCCAATACATTTTTTTCTACAACTGATGATAACAATCATTTACCACTAACTCTTTCTCAATTGACATTACTTTGAACTTCTTTTTCAGCTATGAACAATCAACGTTTATGATCAATGAGGATTGAAAAAAACTGAATTGAGAAAGACTGCTTTGAGAAGAATGAAGATCAAGAACTTTGTATAATTGATCTGTTTCAATTTCTGTAAACCATTTTTTGTAACCAAATTACTTTGAGAAAATCCAGTTATTACTGGTGGTGTTCTTCAAGGTTGAGGGATGTCAACAAGAAGACGCTTGACTGGATTCTTGGTCATGTTTATGGGACTTAAACTTGGGAATTCAGGGAGGGAAAGATAGAACAGGGAGAATAGTTTAAGATTGGTGCGAGGCGCTGTGTAAAAATCTGTAAACTGATTCTAAGAAGTTCTATTGGACAGGCTAAGATCTAGTTGGATCTTGGGACTGGATGTAGGTCGTCACGAGACGGCTGAACCAGTATAAAAATCTGAGTACACTTTTCTTTCCCTTATCTCGTTTAAATTTCTGCAATTATTACGTTTATGATATTGATTGAATGCATGATAAAGATTCTATGTTAAGTGACGTTGTATGATTAATTGTCTTAACATAATTGCATGAAAATCAACATCTTGGATATTAATTGTTTTCTGATGCATTTCTCCATATATACCTTGATCCATATAGTTTGACATTCATTAGAATTGTTTATTAGGGACCTTATTCATTCTTGTGTTTAGAAAATTTCGAATTTATTAAACTGCTGCGCATATTGTTAGAATAGACATTATTCTGCATAAATCTTCCGCAAATCAGAGGTCTTATCCCCGTCATATACAGTTTCTAAGTATTGAAATTAATATCAAAACCAACGTGATCAATATTATTCCAATTTCAACAGTTATGAATTCAAGGTCTTAGTGTAAGACCCGTAATTTTAAATTATACCTTATGTATTTTGAGGGATTTTGGTATTGAACTCAGAGGCTTTTTAGCCAAGTTATTAATATTTTGGAGTTTATATGATCAAAAAGGTATTTTGATGCCCGATTAAAATTACTCGTTGATAAATAAGTTAATTAACTGCGGTGAATCTTTTACGAATAGTTTTATGCGTTTTGGGTAAAAGAGTAATTTAATAAATATCTATAAAGTTGGAGATATTTGTTAATTATTATTAATATATATATATATATATATAGAAAAGGAAAAGAAAGAAATAAGGAGAAGAGAAGTAGAAAGGAAAGAAAAAGAGAGAAACGAAAAACAAAGGAAGGAAAAACAGAATTCCATCTTCCTCACTGCCTCGCGTGAACAAATTTCTCCCTTCCTCCATTGTTGCTCGTTTTTGCTTCCTTTTCTTTCCTTAGAGTTCGAAATTGATAGTGGGTTATAGGACAAGGATTTCTCAACTTCACTCTTCCTCTTTGATTCGAAAACGAAGAAAAACGGTATTAGGGATTCAAATTCAAATCTCCCCGTTTCATCTAGATCTAAGCCTCCTTTCAAGAAGTGATAGAAGGGAAGGTTGCTCACCTCCGTGCTACGGTGCTAGGGGACCAACTTTGGAAGCGGCATTGCGAGCGAAGATTTTACCGGATTTGCTCACGGTACCGTAATCGAACGTAAAAGCTAAAGTGAAGGTAAGGGCTCCTTCCAAACTTTTAGTTTGCATTTAGGGCCTTATATGTGGTTGTGTTGGAACGAATTTTGTTAGGATTGGAGTATTGTTTTGGGAAAAATGAATTTACCACACGTATGTATGATTTTGAATAAATGAAATTTATTGTGTTGATTTGTGTTCATCGTACTTGGCATGTTCATACTTGATGTTTGTTGATTGATGTGTTTTGATGTGAATTATGAATTGAATGTGAAAGTATGTTTTGAGTTTGTATTGTGTGGAATTTGAAAACCATTAAGTTAAACGAGTATTAAGAATGAGGAATCTCTTAATGTCTTGTTTACTTAATGTGTGTTTTGAAAAATCGTTTAAGTTAATTGGGCGTTAAGAATGGGGAATCTCTTAATGTCTTGGTTACTTAATGTTTGTTTTGGAAAATCTTTTAAGTTAAATTAGAATTAAGAATGGGGAATCTCTTAATGTCTCGTTTACTTAATATTTGTTTTGAAAAATCGTTTAAGTTAACTAGGCGTTAAGAATGGGGAATCTCTTAATGTCTTGGTTACTTAATGTTTGTTTTGGAAAATCTTTTAAGTTAAATGAGAATTAAGAATGGGGAATCTCTTAATGTCTCAATTACTTAATATTTGTTTTGAAAAATCGTTTAAGTTAACTGGGCGTTAAGAATGGGGAATCTCTTAATATCTTGGTTACTTAATGTTTGTTTCGAAAATCGCTTAAGTTAAATGAGTATTAAGAATGGGGAATCTCTTAATATCTCGTTTACTTAATATTTGTTTTGAAAAATCGTTTAAGTTAAATGGGCGTTAAGAATGGGGAATCTCTTAATGTCTTGGTTACTTAATGTTTGTTTTGGAAAATCTTTTAAGTTAAATAAGAATTAAGAATGGGGAATCTCTTAATGTCTCGTTTACTTAATATTTGTTTTGAAAAATCGTTTAAGTTAACTGGGCGTTAAGAATGGGGAATCTCTTAATGTCTTGGTTACTTAAAGTTTATTTTGAAAATCGCTTAAGTTAAATGAGTATTAAGAATGGGGAATCTCTTAATGTCTCGTTTACTTAATGTTTGTTTTAGTAAACCGTGCAGACCCGTGATAGGTGGCACCTTGGTAAACGGTACGGGCCCATGATAGGCAGTACATTTATGGTTTATGATTTTTGGTAAGTTGTGCAGACCCGGGACAGGTGGCACCTTGGTAAACGGTACGGGCCCGTGATAGGCAGTACGTTTATGGTTTATGATTTTTGGTAAGTTGTGCAGACCCGGGATAGGTGGCACCTTGGTAAACGGTACGGGCCCGTGATAGGCAGTACGTTTATGGTTTATGATTTTTGGTAAGTTGTGCAGACCCGGGATAGGTGGCACCTTGGTAAACGGTACGGGCCCGTGATAGGCAGTACGTTTACGACTTACGTTTCCTGGTGAATTGTGTTTGTCTGTGAGAGACTGCACAGGTGTTTGTCTGTGAGAGACTACACCCTGTTAAATTGTGAATTGTTGGTTCATTTTGTCCGTGTGGGTATTGTGTTATAAGTGTTAAGTGTTATGTTTTGGAATTTAGTGATAACATGTTGATTGCAATACCATTTCGAAACTCATGATGTTGTAGTAATTGTGTTATAAGTGTTAAGTGTTATGTTTTGGAATTTAGTGATAACATTTTGATTGCAATACCATTTCGAAACTCATGATGTCGTAGTAATTGTGTTATAAGTGTTAAGTGTTATGTTTTGGAATTTAGTGATAACATGTTGATTGCAATATCATTTCGAAACTCATGATGTTGTAGTAATTGTATTATACGTGTTAAGTGTTATGTTTTGGAATTTGGTGATAACATGTTTGATTGCAATACTATTTCAAAACTCATGATGTTGTAGCGATTGCGTTATCAGTGCTAAGTGTTAAGATTTGGGATTATGTATGAATGTGATTGAGTTAGTTTATGAATTTTTGAAAGAATACACAGGGAAATCGATTTACCCAATCGATTTGATGAGTTACAGGGGCCCTGTCTTTCACGAAATCGATTTACCCAATCGATTTTGTAATATGTTCTTCAAAACCATTTAACAAATCGAATTGCCAAATCGATTGGATTCATTACAGGGGCTCTGTCTTTCACGAAATCGATTTGCCCAATCGATTGGATTCAATACAGGGGCTCTGTCTGTCAGGAAATCGATTTACCCAATCGATTGAGTCAATCGATTTACCCAATCGATTGATTTAAGCCCAGAGTTCAGTTTTCACTAAAATCTTTCAGGAAATTGATTTCCCCGATCGATTGGCTTAGTGGAAAAACTTATTTTGAGTTAGATAATTGATTGCTCAATAGATTTATCAATGTTTTGGTGAGTTATGTATTACTTGATGGATTGAGAACTTTCTTTTGTTTTCATTTATATTTGGCAAGCATTACATGAACTTTTAGCATGTGGAAAATCCTTCTAGGATGTATGATAAATTGAAAAGGTTATTTGTGCATTGAAAAGCTTAAATGTTATGTGTTAACTGTTAATTTCGGTTGGTGACCCTTTACAACTATTGTGGAAATCTGGGCTTTGCCCTCAGATGAGAATCAGGACGATCCTACTGGTTCGTACCCTCCGGATGGGAATATGGATGGGGGTGCTTGATTGGAGCTACGTTAGGAGGATCTCACGGGGCGCGTGGAGATCACTCAGGGTGTTTAGTTGTTTTGTAAAATGATCAGACTAGGTTGACACAGAGGGAACATATGTCTTTCTTTTGGGTTGCTTTTATTTTTAAACTGGAAGACTGTACCACTTTTGTTATGTAAATATTTTGAATTCATATTTTGAGAACTTCTTCCGCTGGTGTAAATTATAATGACTTAATTATTTTATCCAAATGTGTTACCTTATTTATCTCTCTATTTTATTTTAACTTCTTTTGAAAAAAAAAATACACCCTCGCTTTGAAAAACGGGGTGTTACACTTAGCAATATAAAGATTCACATACAAACATTTAACATATCAATCAATACAGAATTTTGCTATCACATACAATCAAGATTAATCATACAAGCAAAATTAAAATAAAGAGAAAGGGATAGGAAATTGTGCACCACGATTTTTATACTGGTTCAGCCGTCTATCTGACGGCCTACGTCCAGTCCCAAAATTGAACGATTTCGGCCTTTTCAATAGAATCTTCTAGAGTGTTTTACATATTGTCCAGCACTCCCTGCCTATCTATCTTAAAACTCTTTCTCTCTCTTCTATTGTGCACCCACCGAATCCCTCAAGTCAATCGGCAGACTCTCCCAAGATTTCGATGAAGCTTCTTCTTGATAATCTCCCTTATCATCGAAGAAAGCTACCAGTTTCTATACTGGATTTTTCTCAGTTCTTTCTTTACAAAAACATTGTTACAGAAAAGATAAAATGTATACAGAAGTTGTCTCAATCAATACAATGTATCTCATTCAAGAAGTACTTTTCCAATTGAGTGTTTGCGAGATATTTCTTCTTCTCTCAAGTTTCTTTTTCAACTCTCTAAGATCATGAAGAATATTTGGTTCAGGTCTGAAAAAGTAATATCAAAGGTTATTCAAAAAAATGAGCAAAAGGTTCTTAGAGAAAGTGATTGAAAAACGTTTATATAGTTTCTGAAAAACAACATATAAATCGATTTACCAATCGATTCATTAATGTATTAAAACAGGCTCAATCGATTTCCCAATCGATTATCGCGAATCTTATTTTTCTTGAATCTTAAAACTATATAAACTAATCGATTGTGTAATCGATTATTTTAATGCACTTTTCAGAAAATAATATGCAGTTCATATTGGAATCAATTGCATAATCGATTAAAGGTGTTTTGCTTCAACAACGAGATCAAAACCATCGATTACTCAGTCGATTCATTAATTCACATAATCGATTTGGCCATAGGCTAAGTTTTCTCTGTAACTTAACATTTTGTTCCAATCGATTTGCCAATCATTTTCATTGGTCACAGGGACTCAGTTGTTTTCATCAAATCGATTTGCCAATCGATTTGGATTATTACAGAGAGTTAGCTTATTTCAAGCAAATCGATGTGCCAATCAATTAGGTACTATGTTTCTGAAAAATGATTTACCAGTTGGTTCATTCAATCGATTGATACCAAACTTGTTACAAAAGAAATTTGTTTCTATGGATTATCAAATCGACTGTGTTTATCACAGAACATGTTCCTTTTGAAATCTTATTTTCGAAATCGATTTGTCAATCGATTAGCTTACTAAAAGCCTTGGTTCTGTGATTTTCAAAATCGATGTGCTAATCGATTATTTTACTACCAGTTTAGTTCTAGATTTGAACAATCGATGTGATAATCGATTATTCTAATTATCAGCATGGTTCTGTGATTTGAACAATCGATATGCCAATCGATTGCCTAATCGATTGTTTAATCCCATAGTACACATTTTCATACAACCCTTTACTGAATTGATTGTCTAATCGATTTTCTCAGTAATTCTTCCAACTTTGGTTGATTCCTTGAGTTCCAAGCTATTTTCTCAAGTGTGTAGGGTTGAGTTGTTGTTCCTGAAATTTCACTCAAGAAGAAGAAGAAGAAGAAGAAGAAGAAACTCTATTGTATCTATGAGTTCAAAAAATAGAATGCCCATTTTACTAAAAAAAACAAAACTAAAAATATATATTACTTGGTTTGAGCTTTAAAACAAGTGGTATGCCACTATATATTATTACAAAAAATTCAGATCATGTAATCAATAGTTTATACCCAGTAAAGTTTGAAATTGGGCTTTTGTGCAAACCTAAAATTGCAACTCTGACTCTTAAATTTCCAACGTCTGCTCGTATCCATCAATTCAATATTCAGAGCTCAAGTTATGACCTATAGAGAGAACAAGGGTCAATATGCAAATAATAACATTAAAATCCAATTACGAGCCAAAGTTTTAGAAACATGCTAAAAAGATAATCTAGGATTAAAAAAAAAAAGCTTTTTAAATGTAATAGTATAAAGTCAGCAACATGTACTAAAAATGCATTGATCAATCTACAATATTTATTAAAAATTAAACGAAAACGAATATTTTTCAATCCACACATACACACACTTGACAATTCAAACCTTTTTGAAAGAAAGTTATTTTATCTTTCAAGTTCTATCACTCAACAATTAAAGCACGAAAATTTGAGTTAATAAAGTACTTTAAAGTTATTCTATAAGTTCAGTCCAAAAGTAATTAAAAAGAGTAACATTTTAACTCTAATCATATTAATATCACAATCTAACCATTTGCTCAAACTCATTAATTTAGTTAAAATTTGAACTTTTTCATAACTTTAACAACTTTTTCAGTTTAAACTTATTTATTTAAAAACAACTCATTAGATGACTTAAACACATTAAAAATCAATTTCCCGCTTTTCCAAGATTAAGGTTGGGCTACTTCAAAATAAATTTTGGGGTTTTTCTTTTCTTACCTTTCAAATAATGCACTAAACACTAACACAACCCTAATTTCACATTATATCCTCTTGATTTGAGAAAGGGAGAGAAGGAAAATATTTTTATTTCATTATATATATATATATATATATATATATTCTTTCCTCACAACAATTAAGCTCACTATTCTCACATAAATGGAGGAGAGAAAAGAAAATTTTCCTCAAGTAAGCTTCACTATGAAGACATGAACTTTTTCTCTTCAAGGAAATTCTTCAAACAAGGTTGTGATCTTGAAGAAAAATGAAGGTTTGTGAGTTTTCAACAATGCACCAAAACACTTTTTTTTTATTTGAAAAAAAAAACAGAGAATAGAGAAGGGTAGAATGAGAATGAGAGAGAAAAAACGAAAAAGGGGAAAAAGAAGGGAGAGGTGATTGGTTTACTTCAATTGGGTGTAACTTTCATGTTATAATTAGGGAGATGCGTCTATTTATGGCTATACAAATTTTACTAGATTTGTTAGAAATATCTTGGTTAGTAAAATATCTAATTCATTTCTCAATCTACAATAGTAACTATATCTCCTCGCAACTCAATTGAAAGATGAATTTATCAGTAATATATGATATTTTAAAATTTTTGTCTATAATAATTTCTATATTTAATTAAATTATTCTTCAATAATTAAATTTAAATTGCATCTCCAAAATATATTTTTTAAATATATTACTTACCCTAACTAAAAATATACTTTTGATACTTAATTTCAAAAAAATAAAACAAAATTACAACACAAAATAACATAAATTGAAGTTTAAAAAATTACAGTTATTACATAAGAAAACGTTATCAATGATATCATAGAATGAAGACGTAGAATGATATTAAGACTTGAAAGTCTTTCTATAAATGAAATAAATAGAAAGACAAGATTTCTGAGAGTACGAGATTAAGATGAGGAATCTCATTGTGTATGAACTTAATTGAAAAGTTATTCAATCAAATCTTCTAAAGGAATTATAGGCTTTTAGAACGGGTGGAGTCAATGTTTTAGTGTACAAGGTTTTGTAGAAAATTGCATAAGACATAATCTTTTTGGGATACAGTTATTGGGACTGCTTTTGAATGTATAAATCTATGTATTTAACTTTTGGAAGTGTTACATTCCACTTCATCAATTACAATCACACATCATCAAAATAACTTCTAAAGTTAGGTGGTGAAGAAAATTCATGAAGATTGTTAAATGGAGTGACTAAAAACTCATATTTACAAATAGATCAAATAAAATAAAATGACCAATAGTGCATTTAATTCAAACTGCTATATTAGTATCATAATAATATTAAAATTAAGTTTATCAATACTTATTAAAATACAGTATTAAAATTGTCAAAAACAAAAAAAGTTACGGTGTTAAATTATGGTATTAAATTATATTATGGTATGAATTTTTGGAATTTGAATTTCAGATATTTGAGCACATCGATATCCATCAATCTTAATCAAACAGTCTAGAATATTAATTTTAACTTTAATTATATTATTTAAAATATCAAAGTTAAATTTAAATTATTTGATTTTAATGGGACCACTGATTTCCGAATGTGTGATTATCGGCTGCTGGAGTGCAGAATCCGAATCTCTGCCGTATGCCATAAATTCTTTGAAAATATACTTAGGCATGAAATCTTTTACAATACATGAACCGTTACTGATGTTTGGTGGGTGGGATTTGTGAAATCCAAATCCATGAAAATTATATTTTTTATAATATTAAAATGAATAGGATTGTTTCCAATGAAAATGCAGAAAAGAAAACTTACTGCTACTATTCACAGATAGCCACATAGATACGTAAGGAAACATACTACATGTTATTGTGCCTGAAAAAACACGAGACCACTGCAAGAAAGCTGAGTCCAAAGTAAAGCAAACACCGAACTCAAAGCTGAGTAAAACGTAAAACAAATACCCAACTCAACGCTTAAACTTATATCTGACAAAAAAAAAGCTTAAACTTATATCACTTTCGATTATTAAAGTATAAAGGACTAGATGCTAATTAATTAAAAACAAAATATTATTGACATCACTTTTTTCATAAACAAATAAATAATAAAAAAAAACTAATACCACCTATATTTTCAAGGGACAGAGACATTCATCATCCAAGAAAATGTTAAAAGCAATGAAGATGCTTTCACTGCCTGAACTTCTGTTATCATATGATCGTAGCTGTCATTGAGCTCTACTTGTTACTCAACAATAACCGATCAAATTATTAAATTGCTTCTAACAAATTACTTACACATTAAAATCTATTTTTCTTAAAACCGTCAAATTAATGAAATAAAATACATGTAACTCGATCCTTGATAAATACAATAAGTAGCTACCCACATTCCCCTGGTATGTGAGTCTTTTCATACACAGATTCACAATAAAGAGGTTTAACAACATGATTGAAGCAAATCATGTAAGCAAAGAAAGAGAAAAACCAGAATAAATTGATGAGGGATCTTTTGCCATCCTAAAAATGCATAAATAATTCATCCTTAATTATATACACTATCGAGAACTATGTGCAGACCATTGTTAATGAAAATAAGATAGTCTATATAACAAGGGTTTAACAATGTAATATAAAACATAAACCTGCTACTAAATTTAAGTATAATAAACCTTTATGAAGTCTCAAAATTAGGTTTATCAAGAAAATGTAGCAGCCACAGGCAACTATTCCATTGGCTTGTTGATTACTGTTGATGAAGACATGAATTTCTCACAATCCTTGGCTCCAACTTGTGTAAACTCTTTTACAAGCATATCCACGTATGCAGTTAAAGAATTCTTAAACCCCTTTGAGCAGCTCTTGTCACCCTGATCAACATCCTGAACCCCGCCTTTGACCAAACAACCAACTTGAGCACCATCCATGTATGCTTTACAAGCCACCAAAATATCCTGAGCTCGGCTGCAGAAATGCCCCTTTACGTAGTCCTCGAAACTCTGAAACCCAAAATAGCCTAACTAGTAAACTTTTACCTCAAAATAAGAAGGAAGTTACAAGTAAGGCAATAATTTACTGAAATAAACAAATAAATAAACCCATCACCAATGGCAGATCTTTTAAGGGACTAGCGGTAGCCATGACCCCTTCCATTTTTCCTTTTTTAATAGGTATGTACAGATCTTGTAACCCCAGCGAGTCTATTGGTCTAGCACCAGTTTATGTAGAATCTCAAGTTCGACAGCATTGACTATACACATTTAATTTTAACCCAATCACAATGGGCTTTTGGTTCTAACAATCTTTTTTTTCGGTCAATAAATAAATAAACTTCATGATCCAGGGATCCACATGTTGAGAATGTATCAAACTATATCATAAAAATTGTGCATGGATCTAGTATGTCTAGGCAAGTATTGAAGTATCTTCAATCATGATTAATGCAGATAAATCACATGGACAATGCAATGAAAAGATCCCAACTATTTACTATTGGAAGCATGTATGTTTTGTAGGGGTCTGAATCAAAATCCTCAAAATCATTTTCCTACATATGCTCAATTTATTGTTCTTAAATGTTAAATTATTTCTTAAATTAGCAAATACAATGTCTATCATTATTCTCTTCTGATAGTGGCCCAAATCCAAGATCAACGGAAATTGTAATATTGAATGAAAATAAGAACTAATAAAGAGAAGGATCCCTATAATCCCAGAGCAATGCTCCTGAGTGAAGAGGATTTGTCTCTCTACCCAAATCTAAAAGGTTCTAACTGAATATGATTTTGAATGCTTTCCCTCCTTGCTAAGCGTCTCCTGCATATAACTACATTCTCCCTCTAACAAATTTGCCACATAAACATATGGTAAACAACTCTCTATTTGACCCATTTATTATTCTAAAGCCCAAACTCAGTACCTATCACTATCGGCAGCTAGAAAAACAGCCTAGTCCTGAAGGCTGAAGTATGCATCTCTTGCTGCCAAATCTTTTCTCCGCACCAACTCTTGCCTCTGTCAAATACAAAGTTGAGCAACCCATGAAAAACGAGTAAACCACTCCAGCAGTAGTAGTTGAATTTCAAGTCCATGCCCCTAGGATTCGACTGTTGAAAGCTTGACCAGTCAACTTCGATCAATTGAGTGTTCGTCACAGTTTTGTTCCAATTGCATTTGGGTGACAACCTGTAGTTGTACTTTTCCAATTTCAAAGTATCCAATACATCATCAATCACAACTCGAGTTGAACATGCTAATGTAAATAATTTTGAATACATGGTTGCTTGTATCTTGTTCATACTCCCAATGAAAATTACCCTGCAGTGGTGTGAACATGGGATACCGTACACATCTAAGGGAGTATATGCACATTGGCAATAGCATTTATAGACATCTGTATTGCACCCAATACCTTAAAGAGATACTTGGCAATAACATCTACAGACATTTATTGTGCACCTAATACCTTAGAGTATTCTGCCATTGCTAAAAATGAGTAACGATGATAAAGTACTGCAATATGCCCTCTATAGATAGAAATGCAAACCTATGTTTATTACGTGCAAAATAGGAGTTGTGCTTTGGGCTTCCTTCTCTCCAATAGGTCTTTGGAATTGGCTCACTAATCCAAAAATAATTTGCTGCAAAGATAGTAAAAACCAGGTTGCATATCTTCCTTGAATTCCTTGGTCTGGATCTTGAGCCATTATGTCCGAAACAAAGTTTGTCGCATCACATGACAAACACATCCCTATTCTGAAACAAAGTTTTCCATCAAAATCACCAACAAATTTTCCATCCTCTATTGTTGCCATTTCACCTTTTCCACCGTATATATTTTTTTATATATTGAACAACCTCTATGGTAGAGTTGTACTCGTACCCACTAACATTTTCTAAAGAATGTTGGCTGCCTCTTGTATGAGATGCATTCTCCCTTGCTGATTTCAATGCTCCCCTTTCAACGTATTGGGCCGGGCCCACTAGATCTAAAATTGGATCCACTTTGTAAAATACCCAAATTACACTTCCCTCATTCTTCCATAGAAATAAGCCCTCGATAAACTCTCTTTGTGGCGACACCATGTCGGCCACATTTGGGTTAGAATCTGGCGGTGGAGGAATGGTTGTTCCTCGTGCAGCATTGATAAGAACAATTGGGCTCTACGTCACTTGTATCCCTCCGACAGCGACAAGTAGATTTGTGTCCAGTAGTTTTGGCGGCTTAGGCAGTTTCGTCCATGGTGGTGTTGGACTCAAGTGGATCGATGTGGCTATCACAAGCACATATGCGTCCTGAGGTTTTGACGGCTTTGGTAGTGGTGGGAGAGTGTTTAGACATCTCGCTCTCGCGATTTAGGACATTGTTGTTGCTGCATGTTGATTGGCGTCCAACGGCGCCGAAGGAGTTGTTGGCTCAACCAAAGTCCCTTGGTGGAGGAATGGTTGTTCCTCGTGCAGCATTGATAAGAACAATTGGGCTCTACGTCACTTGTATCCCTCCGACAGCGACAAGTAGATTTGTGTCCAGTAGTTTTGGCGGCTTTGGCAGTTTCGTCCATGGTGGTGTTGGACTCAAGTGGATCGATGTGGCTACCACAAGCGCATATGCGTCCTGAGGTTTTGACGGCTTTGGTAGTGGTGGGAGAGTGTTTAGACATCTCTCTCTCTCGCGATTTAGGACATTGTTGTTGCTGCATGTTGATTGGCGTCCAACGGCACCGAAGGAGTTGTTGGCTCAACCAAAGTCCCTTGTTGCCTAGGTAGTTAATCCCAGCGTTTCCTGGCGAGATCCCGCTGACCCGGTGCGGTACAGTGCCTAACCGTGACGGCGTGGTCCGCGACAGCGTGAAACAAGATCCCGCTATCCCGGCGTAGTTAATGCCAACGTTTCCCAACGAGATCCTGCTATTATTTCTTCCTTCTTTGTTTTATTGTTTCTAATTTTCCCTAAGAAGAAAAAGAAGTAGAATATGCTAATGAAGATGATGCTTATTTTTTATTCTTATGCTAGAACATGCATTTGAGTTTTAATATTTAGTTATTTTATTACTGTGTTAAAGACTTCAATATGCATCATCATTATTTCCTTGACTTTTGTTGGTATTTCAATGTATGTTTTGACTATCAGTGAGACTTGTAGATTCTTATTACTAATTATGCATGTTCCAAAGTTTGAGTCATTTGTTAATTTTGCATTAAATATAGGTTTATATAATATTATTCATGTAATTTGTTCAAAAAAATAGCAATTATCCCGCCTATCCTGCTATCCCGCTTTTGGGGTTGACCGCGACGCACTGCTATCTGGGATTAACTACAAAGTCGCTTCCTTCTTTTCTCTCTACTTCCTTTCTCGTCCTCAGAAACATCTAGATCTGATGATTTGGGTGACGGTACTTGCCGAGAAAATGCCAATGCAGGTTGGCCGTAATCTGACAGGTCTTGAGAATGCGGAGGGTTGTCGGATCTGTGTTTGACATGTTCCTTGACAGCCATGGTTGTTTCCTTTGATGGGTTCTCCTTCAACTTCTCAGGTCGGACCAATTGATAGAGACACAAATCCAAGATCAACAGAAATTGTAATATTGAATGAAAATAAGAACTATTTGGCCCAAAACTATAAGGTTCTAACTGAATATGATTCTGAATGCTTCTCCCCTTGCTAACCATCTCCTTAATATAACTACATTCTCCCTTTAACAAATTTGCCACATGAGCATATTGGCAATTCTCTATTTGGCCCATTTATTACTCTAAGTCCCAAACCCAGTACCTAACATCTTTTGTCCCTTAAAAGCTTGCCAGAAGGTGCAAGGAGAAGAAACCCTTGGCATAATTTCACCGAGGTGCAATGAATGAACATGACAACTAACAAAAGAAACTATTTAAAACAATATATTATACGCTACAGATAAAGAGTTGGATCAAGAGAAGGTTCTAGAATCAAACCTTTGGAGGTCTTCGTATCAGATACACCATTGTCCTCAATGAAAGGAGGAATGTGTCTTCATTATACTGCAGGGATCTCATTTCACCTTCAGCAGAACCACTCAAACGTGCATATCCAGGCTCATTAAAGTACGGCTTTGTATTCAAGATTAGACCTTGTATAGAGACCAGGACCTGTAAAATTGTTGAAGTACCTGGAAGCCACTTCTCATTCTTATTGCCAGACCAGGTGTTAAGTAGACTAAGGCACACTTTGCCACAATTATATAAATTTGGATTGAGCCGAAGTCCACCAGAATGGTAGTAGACTTGCTGCATTGAAAAATGTCCCCCGAGTCAGACTTTGAATTAAAAATTATGTACATAAGAAGAGTGCAAGTTATCTGTAGTAATCTCAACAACATACCGGAGGAACATTGGGATAGTCCCTAGGAAAGAAAACATCAAAAAAGAAAAGACCATCATGATAAGGAGTTCCCTCTGCTCCAATAATCACAGCCCTCAACAGATCAATTCTTGATTCATAAACTCTGACAAATATTGAATCTAACGGAGATAAAAGAAAGTGTCAAAGAAACAGCAGGAGATTGCACAGAAAACCACATGACAAGTTGCTCATTATGATATTAAAAACACAATTTACATTTTACAGCTTTTTCTATCCTCCAGCTTCAGAACAAGTATATGGCCACTACAAACGGAAAGAAAGACTGACTATTTTATAAAGATATATATTTAGAAAATGCAGCCTCACCAATGGCCTTTGGGTTCGACAAACACCGCCAAAGCATATTAATAAAAATGACAAAGACAATACCAAAGTAGCCCTTCAGCATGAGAAAAGAAACCAAATACAAAAGATGATATGATAAGAAAAATATTACAGCAATGTGTGACAGAAATACCGAACAAACAACTTTACCTGGTAAATCCTTCTCCAATAGCTTCCACTCTTCCTGAATTCTTTTAACCCAATTCTTTGAATGCTGTCCAGTAAATAAAATAATGGTAAAACAATAAAATTAGGATTAAAAACAAAATACAATGCACTAAAAAGAAAGTTACCTGTGTCATGGACGCATTGGCTCGAGTAAAGTAATGGTCTGAAGTGTCATCAATAGTGTCAAATTGCTTAAAGTTTTGAAATTTCTTCAGAATTTCATCCCTGACTTCATCAGAGATAGTCACAACAGTACTATCAGCAGTTGTACCATTATTTCCATCTCTCGTGGAATTGGGAACCCAAGTGTTACCAAACACTTGCTCAGGTGGGGCATGAAGAGGAACAAATGGAGGAACAAATGGATTGAAAATAGTTGAATTAGCTGTATAATTTGGAAAATGATTAAACTGAGCCAGCCAAGGATTTGCAAATTCAGTTCCCAAAAATAAAAATGATCCATCTACAGGTCCAACGAAATTTGAATGTTGTGAACTGATACTTCCAGTTTCAGCTGCTTTCTTTGCACTTTCAGTTAGTTTGCTATGCTGTGACTCACCTATATACGGAAACTTCATTCCCTCTGAGTCGTCTACAACGCCATGGTTAGTTGAAGAACCAAAACCATAAAGCTTCTTTTTACCAGAAGGTCCCGAAAACCATTTAGATGTAGCTGACTCAGCTCCTAATGCCAACTTTAACTTGCGTCTCCTGCACTGTATGGCTTCTATTCTTTTCTTACTAGTGACAGCTTGAGAAAATAACTGAGAAGGTAATTTTACTTTGGGAGGGAGATCAGTACATTCCATTTTATTTTGCTCACTACAACTACCTCCTAAAGGTCCTTTGGCTTCAGGCATAATAGGCTCTAATGACCATGTAGGCTGAGATAAGCCACTAACTTGAGAATTTTGAGATTCAGATTGCTGAATATGAAAGCTAGGATAAAATAAACTACTTTCAGCCTTCTTTGAAACTAGATCATATTCTTTTAACCAAGGAATCGGTGCCTCAATACCAGGAGGTATATCCGCATTATCAAAATGTGCCTGTAGTAAAGCATAATTATCTACATCCATATAATCATCCGTAAAAAGATCAGGGTAGTAGTCATCGTCATCATCATATGAGTGGTCAGAACCATGATCATCAATGTTGATTAAATTATTTGGTACAGAAGTATAACCATTGGAAGATTCGACCCTGCTACTTGGTCCAGCTTTGTCAATCCCATGCGGAAAATATATATTATCAAAGTGTTCCTGAAAATGGTTTCAAGCAAAATTTACAGTCATTTTTAATGTTGGAGAGGATAACATCAATCAGCTGCAAGAAAGAAATCTTATTCACAAACCATAGTTTGATGATCACTATAACCATTTTGAACAGATTCAATTGTCTTCCCCTTACTACTTTTACCAACTTCTTCGCCAACTACCACTAAATCTGTTGAGTCATCATCGTCGTCGATGTCAATCACATCCAGTAAAATGGCCTAAAGAAGAGAAATATTATTGGTATTGTTGAATGAGAAAAAAAGATAAAAACATATGATTAAATCAGATCTTTAACTACACCACAGAGATTATTATATAGACTTTGAAAGAATCTATATACAATCACAGCATTGATTACATAATAAATATAATAACATAATAACTATGATATCAAATCTCCATTAATAACATAATATATTCCTAAAAACAGAATATACTATTTAGGTAAATATCAACACTCTGCACACAATCGGGAGCATATAAATCAAACCCACCAAGCTTTTAATATTATGGGGTGCTCAAGTCCAGCATCCAGAGCAAAAATCCAAAATAACACAGGCACTCTTCACAAAATATCTAAACAAAAATCCCACGAAAATTTTAAAATGCACAAGCACGAGGCACCACTCAGTGATACAGTAAATTTGTGTTGCTAGATGAATCATAAAAATTATCTTCAGAAATAGTTCCAGCCATAACCACCATTCAACTTTCATCACAGCAAAATAGTTTTCCTTTTTCTACATGCTCTCGTTTATTGTCAACTCTTATTTCTTGCCAATACGGTAAACTTCATAAAACTTCTTCACAACATTAATTTTATCGTTAAAAAATTTAATTTTTCTCTCTACCTTCCCTACCTATCCTTAACCTTGATGACCCTTCTTTACATGTATTGCAGAAATCTGGTCTCCCACTTCCACTTTTCCTTCTTCTTCACCCTTTCTCCTTTTTATTTATACTCCATGGAACATAGCCTCCCACCATCCTCAGTCCCTCTTTTCCTTAAGATTATTTTAATTACATTGTGGGTTTACTTTTGAATGGACTTGTATACTCTCTCCCTTCTCCATTGATAACTCAAAGAACAGCTCAGGCTGTATCCTAATATGCACTCCTGACTGAACTAAAGACTATATCCGAAATTGCAGTTTGAATTTGGATTTGGTGGATTTGTAAAATTGGTTAAGTCTACTAGAAAAACCCAAATTTAAATACAAACACAGCCTTCCACATAATATCATCCACAAGATTTAGCAGTCCCTACCCAACCACTTTATTGCAGAACATAGCATAATTCTGTTAAAGATTTTGTTTTTTATGGTTTTCTTTTTCTGGCTGTGTAGCTCAAAACCAATGCTGTCAATTACCGATCGCTGAAAATAGTGGATTGTTCCAATTCTGCTACACAACAGTACTATAGTGCCATTATTTGATAAAGTTTTGTATTAAATAATGTATCGCACAACAATAGCTGTTTGTTTAAATTCCACTATGGCTCTATGACGCAGCTATAGCCACTATTTAATAACACTATTCAAACAATAAAAAATACATATGAACATGACTACAGTAATATGCAATCTAAACTGAATTCCTAACCAATGTACCAAAAAATCGAACATCTTTTGGTACAGCAATCATGGACATAAAAGAAAACCAGAGTAAAAAATGGCATATAAAGCAACTAAACAGTCATTTTCCAAACAAAATAACACCCAAAATTGACAATGTATAAGACCAGCCAACCTCATAAATACACAGCTAGAAACATCATAGTCCACTAGATGCATTCGATGACAACATCAAAAATAACAAGTTCCCAAGGAAAAAAAATCAAGCAAGCTAAAAACATTAAAATCAAAAGTCCTTAAGCCCTAAAGTGAAATACAGATAATTAAAATCAAAAGTTGTTAAACCTAAATTGGAATACAGATAATTCTCAAGTGAAAAGAGAATTTAAATTTAAGAAAAAGAAAAAGAAAAAGAAATGAATAGCAACGAATTGATACCTCTTTCTGCTTCATCAAATTGGAAGAGTTGTGAGTTGGCGGTGGTGGTGGAATCTCGACTACCTCAGGGTCCATGAAACGATGAGAACTGTTTCCAGAATACACACTCCTTCTGTTAAACAGCCAAAAGAGTGAGTGAGTGAGAGAGAGAATTAGTATTCATGCACATATCACTGCGATTGCAATGAAACCAAAAAAAAAAAACAGAAAAGCGAAAGAGAAAGAGAAAACGACGAGTTGGAATTCTGAAATGAATGTTCCGACAGAGACGGCGGAGGCGGCGGCTGCTCGATCGATCGGCTCATCAAGAATAATCCACTGGAATTCAATCAAACACACTTGGACAGAGAAAATTGAGTGTTTTGATTTTGAGAGAGAAAACGAGAGAAAGAAAGAAAGAGTAGAAGAAAATGTAATGTTATGAGATGAGATGAATGAAGCGAAAGGTTATTATGATGTTATTATTATTGTCTTCGCGCGCCTTGTCATGAAGATCAACATGGATTGCGACCACACCGTGAGTGTTCTTTAATTCCCCCAAACCCCTCTTGCTTTGTTATTACCCTAAAAGGACACGCTTTTTCACTAATTTACTTTTCTTGCCACTACAGTTTCTCATATGGAAAGAATGATGTTGGAGTGTGTTGGAATTTGTCCCGGTTTATCTGTGCTCGCTTTTATCTACTGCAACTTTGAAATCATTTATTTAACCCATCAAACAAAATTGCTTTCGTCACCGAAACTCTTTTTTCCTTTTTGGTTTACTTAATTGTACTATTTTTATTTACAACTTCCTAATCGCACCGTTAGACAAAGTATTTAGTGCATGTACTTCCCATTGTTTCTTATTTCATTTATAGTTTGTTTGAAGGATAGATAAAAAAAATAATTGTTCATAATTTTTTAATATTTTTGTAAATTTTTAATATTTTTTAATTTATTTATATTTATTTCTCTTTAATTATTATAAATGGAGAAGTATGAATCTTTAACTCATTTAGAGTCTCTTTATTATAATAGACTTAAAAAAATAATTTAAGTATTCCACAATTTATAAATAATTTTTGAAAGATTTTCATAAAAATAAAAAATTGTTTTGTGTTTTGTCTAACGTAGTAAACATCACTTTTTTTATAAAAAAAATTATTATAAAATTTTTTTTGTTGAGAAACTACTAAAAATTGATTTCTCATCTTAAACAATTTTAAGATTACTTTCAG
>JBBPBT010000850.1:358028-436371 GCA_037974875.1 Cicer bijugum | reverse complement strand
TATTCTTATTTATTAGATTAAAAATATTTTATTTTTATTATTTTTTATTAATTTATTAGATTAGAGTAAAAATATCTGCAAAATATTAAAAACATATTATTTATTTTGACACATCTAAATAACTGCATTAAGTTTGATGTATTTTATTTTTTAATTTAATATATTTTATTTGATTTTATTAATATAATTTGGTTTTTTAAATATTTAAATTATTTTTTATTAATTAAATTAATCATTTATCAAAAATTAAAATAAAAAAAATAAAAAATAAAACTTAGTAGATGGTCGCATAGTGCAATCTTTCTTTTACAAAACAAATTAATTATTTACTTGATCACATCTGGATGATGCTATCTCTTAAAGTACCTAAAAATATAGCAACTTAGTGTTTTTTTTTCTTTTCAAATGGAGATTTTGGTGAAGTTTTTAAAAACAGAGGATATATTAATAACCACACTTCGAAGTTGGGTCCATGGTCTTTTTTTACACGCGAGGCAAATTAGTTTGAAAATTTAATTGAGCATATCAGTTTGTACAATGCATGTGTCATTCAAGAATTATCTACTTATAGTAAAAACTAAAAATATTCTAAAAGTATCCAAAATAGGTGAAACAATATATACGCACTTTTTTATTTATTAAACATGTACGCTCTTTAATGGTACGTGCTTCACAATTTTATATTAAAATTATAAATTTATAATATATATATATATATATATATATATATAATTAGTACATCAATTTTATTAGAACGTTGGTCTATGAAAAGTTATTGTGGCATATTATTTAAAATATTTAATATCCTTGCAATATATGATAGTATACATCTACATCATAATTTATGTATTAATAAGTTTTTTTATAGATAATATTGAAAAAGAAAATATTATTTTGTAATAACAATGAAAAAAAAATAGCCACTTTATATTTGTCTCAAATGAAATTTAAATTACGTCTTATAAGGATACAAAGTCAACCTCTTATCGTAGAGCTGACATTTCAAACAAAAATTTAGACGATGTATCGATTTTTGTGTGTCATCTGCTATACACAAGTGACTACCAGTACTAAAAAACATGACAACAAATTATTTGAAGTATAAAACGGCAAGAAAAGATAAAATTTATGAGAGTAATTGAAAGTGCTGAAATTTCATATTATTTTTATTGAATGTTTTTTTATATATAAAAATAATATTCATTTATTCAAATTAAAAGAATACATCGGTCGAAAGCAACACAAATACAAATTCGTTAAAACTGAAAAGGATAAATTTGCGAACAAACTCATAGCACCCAACATAGTAGTATAAAACGGCAAAATGATACAAATTTGATCAAGTTAAACTGCATAGAATACCACATGTCTTAGGTTATGCAATGTTGATGACGCTGAAGTCATTGATTGAATCTGTATGTATTATATTTAAAGTAAATCTAAACAAATAAACACCACAACAAGACGAGAAAATCAAACAACGTCAAATTTAGTCGACAATATAATAAAAAAATACAATGAAAAAATTGATTTGTATGAAAATAACTTATTTAAGTAAAATAATAGAATCAGAATGATGTAGAGGAATGATTTCGGAAATATCATAAAAAATATAAAGACAAAAGAGAAGTAGAGACTAGTAGGTGACCACGAAACCTAGTTTGATGTTGTTTTTTTTATATATAATTGTTGTATTTCTATTGAAAATTAGTTCATTGTATTATAAACTTAAATCTTTTGATCCTCTATATAAAAAATAAAAAGCTTGTATTTTTCAAATACTTGATAAACTTATATCTTATTTCGGTAGTGATGTATTTCTACATTATTAGAATAATAGAAATTTTATATGAAATTTCAGACAAAATAATATGTATATGAAACTATAATAATTTTTGGGGTCAATCGGAAATGTAACTATTATCTAAAAAAAATGGTCACAAATTCGTCTCTATTTGAGATAAATTTTTTACAAACTAATATATGTGAGATATAATATGAGATATTTCCAAAATATTGATAAATTTATGTATGTATAATTGGTGGTAATTGACATGATTTAGTTGTTGGTTCAATTGATTGAATTCTAGATGCAAATCTGGTTGTCCCGAGTTTGATTCTTACATGTGCTTAGGTCCTGTGCACGAAAAGATGCATTGATTAACCATGAGACCATTGCAATGCTTTATTCAAAATGTAGACATGAAATTTTAAAGATTTCCATCCACATTTCTCACCTATTCTTATATTCTAAGTCATCTTATTCTTTTCTAATGCATAAGTAAAGAACAAGAATCATTCTTTTGTAATATACTATTGAAAGATACTTTTGGTGTGATAGTGCAAATCATATCAAAGTTTTCCAAAGTATCATGAAGGAGATTCGGTGGTTATCTCATTTGCTTCTGAATGGTGGGGGCAAATCAAACCTAAAGGCTAGTGTAACAACACACTTTGAAATTTGCTACATATAATCTTCATCAACAACTTCACTATTTAAGTCTTGCAACAATTGTCACGAACAATTCCAACAATCTTTAGGTTCGTTTTCTTTTTTATTTAATAAATGGCTGCATCACTCAAAGAAATGACTTCTAGTTTTGTGAAGTTGGAGAAATTCGATGAAGGAAACCTTGTCCGTTGGCAGAAAAAGATGAAATTCCTTCTTACAACTTTGAGGGTGGTGTATGTTTTGAACATCATAAGACCACTAGAGAAGGAAGTTAAACCATTAGCAGAAACAAAAGAAAGGCAAAAATGAGACAATGCTGACTATATATGCATGGACCATATTCTCAACGAAATGTCTGACTCCTTGTTCGATATTTATCAAAGTAGCATCTCTGCAAAGGAACTATGAGAAAAATTAGAGTCAAGATACATGCAAGAAGACGCTACAAGTAAGAAGTTTCTTGTTTCTCAATTGAATAATTAAAAAATGGTTGGTAATAAATCAATAATGGAACAAATGCATGAGATTGAATGTATTATTAATAACTACAAACAACATCAGATGCACATGGATGAAATCATTATTGTATCCTCCATAATAGAAACTTCCACCTTCATGGTAATATTTCAAAAAATCCATGAAACATAAGAAAGAGGACATATCTCTTGAGCAATTGGGTAATCACCTTCGTTTAGAAGAAGACTACCGTAAACAAGATGATACTAAAAACCAATTTTCTCATGAAAAGGTCCATGTAATGGAGGAAGGAAATCTTTTAAGAAAAGAAATCAAGATTTTGATAAATCTCATGAAAAACACAATGGTAACAGTGAACAACGAAAGAAAAGAAAAGGAAGTTGTTATCATTGTGGAAAACCAAGACACTTTAAAAATGAGTGCATGTTCTTGAAAAGGAAGAACAAAGAGAAGAATTCAAGTGCAACAAAAGATAATCTTGTTGCTGTCATTTCTAAACTCAACATGATTGAAGATGTTGAATCTTGGTGGATAGAATCTGGTGTTACTCGCCATGTGTGCAGAAACAAAGAACTATTTAAGACAATTGATGAAGAGTATGGAAATATTTTGTACATGGGAAATTCCTCAATTGTCTAAGTCAAAAGAAAAGGAACAACGGAGATTGAATTCACTTCTGGAAAAACGCTTACTCTTAAAGATGTATTTTATGTTCCTGATGTTAGGAAGAACTTGATTTATGTACCTTTACTTAATAAGTTTGGTTTCAAATGTGTATTCGAGGGAGATAAATTTATTCTCTCTAAAGGTGGTATGTTTGTAGGGAACGGTCACCTTTGTGAGAATATGTTCAAATGTAATGTTACTAGTAATTATAATAATAATATGATTTTTGCTTATATTGTTGAGTCTTGTGATTTATGGATTATATTGAAAGTTGATGGTACCATTGATAAATTTAAAGCTAGACTTGTTGCCAAAGGGTTTACACAGAAAGAAGGTATCAACTACTTTGATACTTATGCACTTGTTGCAAGAATTGTATCCATAGGAGTGCTTTTGGCACTAGCTTCTATCTATAAGTTTGTAATCCATCAAATGGATGTTAAAACTGCTTTCCTAAATGAAGAGTTAGATGAAGAGGTGTATATGAAACAACCTAAAGGATTTGTTATCAAATGGAAAGAACATAAAGTGTGTAAATTGACTAGATCTTTATACGGGTTAAAACAGGCACCCAAACAATGGCACCAAAAGTTTGATAAAGTTTTGCTTTCTAATGAATACAAAATAAATGAATTAGACTAGTGTATTTATAGTAAATTTCATAATGGAAATGGTGTTATGATTTGTTTGTATGTGGATGATATGTTAATCTTTGACACAAATTTAGATGAGGTAGAAAAAACTAAAACTTTCCTATCAAAAAATTTTGATATGAAAGATTTAGGCGAAGGATATGTGATTTTAGGAATTAAAATCATTAGAGAATGAGTAAATATTGGTTTATCCCAATCTCACTATATTGAGAAAGTGCTAAAGAAATTTGATCAATTTAATTGCAATTATGTTTCAACTTTATTTGATTAAAATGTTAGTTTACAACCACATAAAGGATGCCCTGTAGCACACCTAGATTATTTAAAGGCAATAGATGTTTGATGTATGCCATGACCTGTACCAGACCTGATATAATGTATGTTGTAGGTAGATTAAGTCGGTATACTAGCAATCCAAGTAAAGAACATTGGCAGGCTGTTAATAGAGTATTGAAATATTTGAAAGGAACAATTAATTATAGTTTAGTCTATTGTGGATATCCTTCAGTTTTAGAAGCATATACATATGCCAATTGGGTAACTTATGTTGAGGATCATGCTTCCACAAGTGGATGGATCTTCAACCTTGGTGGATGTGTAGTTTTTTGGGGATCAAAGAAATAAACTTGTATTGCTGACTCCACCATGGCTGTAGAGTTCATTGCCCTAGCTGCAGGTAGTAAAGAGGCAGAATGGCTAAGAAATTTGTTTTATGAGATACCAATTTGTCCAAAGCCAATGACACCGGTATCCATACATTGTGATACTCAGTCCACACTATCCAAAGCATATAGTCAAGTATATAATGGAAAATCTAGACATATTGGTCTAAGATATAACTATATAAAGGATTTAATTTTAAATAGAGTAATATCCATAGTGTTTGTAAGAACTAAAAACAATCTTGCAGATCCTCTGACGAAAGATCTGACAAGGGACATGGTGTTGAAGACATCATTGGGGATGTGACTCAAACCCATATCTAATTAATCATCAATGGTGGAAAATCGACTCACACTTTAGTAACATCAAGTCTTGAGTTCAATGATAATAGTACACTATTAGTGTAACACCCCGATTTTCAAAGCGAGGGTGTATTTTTTTTTTCAAAAGAAATTAAAATAAAACAGAGAAATAAATAAGGAAATACCTTTGGATAACTATTTAAGTCAATATAATTTACAAGCAGCGAATTAGTTTTTCGAAATATGAATCCAAAGTATTTACACATCAAAAAGTGGTACATGGAACCCATCGAAAATAACATGTCATGTTGACAATATTAGTATAGGTACAGTCTTCCAATTTAAAATAAACACAATTCAAAAGAAAGACATATGTTCCCTTTAAGTCAACCTAATATGATCATTCTACAAAACAAACTAAACACCCTAAGTGATCTCCACGCGCCCCATAAGATCCTCCTAACATAGCTCCAGTCAGGCAATCCCATCTACATTCCCATCCACAGGGTACGAACCTGTAGGATTGTCCTGGCTCTCATCTGAGGGCAAAGTCCAGATTTCCACAATAGTTGTAAAAGGTCACCAACCGAAATTAACAATTAACACATAACATTTAAGCTTTTAAATGCACAAAATAACCTTTCAACTTAGCATGCACCTTACAAGGGGTTTTCCATATGCTAAAAGTTCATATAATGCTTGCCAAATAAAAATGAAATCAAAATAAGTCTTAAATCAATCAAGTAATAAACAACTGACCAATCCATTGATGAACCAATTGAGCAATCGATTATCTAACTCAGGATAAGAGTATCTACTAAGCAAATCGATTGGGAAATCGATTTGGATGAAGGTTTTTAGTGAAACCTGTACTCTGGACTTAAATTAATCGATTGGAAAATCGATTGAATGAATAGTTGAGCCCCTGTAATAAATAAAATCGATTGCCAAATCGATTTTGTCCAAATAGCTGAGCTACTGTAATGGCCAAATTGATTGGCAAATCGATTTTGTCAAAACTTAAAATACTCGTTCTCGAAACTTAAAATACGAGTAACAATTCACACTAGGTTTGTACTCAAATTCAACATACAAGTCATAACTTGTTTCACCCGGCCTACTCAAATAAAGTGTTGTCTACCCATTCTCATAGGGTACTTAATAACTATGCACACATCCATAGTCGATAAGGCTCGTCCGTCCCATTCAACATGATTTTGTCTACTATCAACAAGAGATTAAGGATGATCTGTCCCTCAATTTGTCAATAGATAACCAACAACCATGATGGTGGCTTAGACTATCTTAACCAAACTGTAACAGCGCTCCTTGTGACTTACAACTGAGGTTATCCTAATGTACAAGCAGTCAACGATCTTCTCAAAGTCCACTGAGTTTCCCTTATTTTCCTATAACTTTGATCATGTCGACGAAGCACAATTTCCCATAGCTATGTCACATCGCCTCATTTGCATCCACTTGGTACAAAACATCCATTTGGTACCAAACCGAAACACTAGGTATGACACCAACACACTGAGCACAAAATAATCACCACAGTCGAGGACTCCTAAATTTCTCCATTGTTCACAAATCCTCGATTTTTTTTCTTTAGTCTTACAACTATGTCAACCGTAGTGTTCTTATCAGTATGTTATTCCAATTATAACTTTTAATAATTCTATCCCCACATCTGTTTGGTGATCCAAGCTTCCTCAATTATTTTCGAAATCATGCCCAAAACTATACTACTTAGGACACACTACCTTCTTTTCAGTTTAGTACTTCATTTCAAGAGTCACGTTTCCAACAAAATCCAACTTGAATTCCATTCATTGATTAAGACCTACACTGGTCTCATGCCTAACACCTCCAATTAACGCTTCACTAATCAATTTCCTACACACTTCGCTATCCTGGACAAACCCGAAAATAATGTTCCTACATCCTCTGCCAACATCCATTCTGATACTTCTCAACTTCGTTGTGTCCTTCATTCGTAACTTGATGATTATTCTTTCATTATGACAGGTCAAACATATTCTATTCACTCCATCACTTTCCCATTTCTACAAACCTTAAATTTCTACCTCGATCCTAGATACATCTTCATTATAGTGATTTAAATAAATCAAGCATCGCTAATTTCCACCTAACTTTTTCCATTTAATGCTCAATTCTTTCCTACCAAGCAACCATTTAACTCTGTTGATTGGCGAACACAATAGCAACCTCCATGACACGCACGTAAGTAGTGCTTGTATATCATTGACATACCCTTCTAATAACATTGTCTGAATTATAGGAGAGATAATTCCTTTCATCAATCTTTAACCGTCATAAGCTAGATCTCTATGTCCTGCTCCAACAAGTTTTCTTGGCACATTTTCCAAAATTTGGTTCACTCGCTGGATTCTTATTCCTTCTCAACCTTCACCGAGATATAAACTGAAAAAATCCTAACATTCGAACTTTCTAAAGAATTATTTCTCAAACGTTCCCCATAAACATTTCCTAAGAAATAATTATCTATAACGTCATCCTCATAAATTTTGCAGTACAATATCTCAAAAATCCACATACCTTTCTTCATCCATCTAGTTACTGAAATGATCATTTCAAATTCATAAAACCAAGAAATAAATAAGGGAAATATCTTTCATTGTTCATCTAGTCACTAAAACACTCATTTTAACCCTCAACGCTTGATTTCCCAAGACCAACAACTAAATCATAAATCATTCATTCCATCTCTTCTTTTTCACTTTCTATCATTTAATAGGATTCTCAAATTTGATCTTCAAAATCTCCAAACACTTACATCCTTAACATGAATCATTTATCACTTGCCTACCTCAACTCCTTCGATTATGAATGTTTTAAGCATTACTTGGTCCTCCATCCAACTTTGTGGATATTTAATCATCAACTAATAAAATCAACCATCTTTGGGTCCCAAGGCTTAACTCGATACTCGATACTTCAAATTCCACTTAATGGTAACATAGAGTTCAATACATCAAGGCTTAACTCATTATGTTTTTCTGAACATCGCTCAAAATTCACACTTACGTGTCTATAGATTCATCCAAAATCACTATCCATACTTAATATCTCCTAAACCACAAAGAGATTTGTCACTTATCAACAAAATATATAGTCTCACTCCTATACTCGTCATGAGATTCATACTTAATAATCCAAGTTGCGAATCTAGTCTAACTCAAATGCTCGACTTTATCCCTCAAGGTATCGACTATTCCTCAAAGCGTATTTTATCTAACCAAAGGAGTATTTACTCCTAATGTGCAACGCTCCCTTATCTTCAATACCAGTCTCTTTCATTGACACCTAAGCACCAAATGTTATTCCAAATGGAAGCCTTATCTTCTCAATAATTCCATGATGTTCACATCTCCTTGACAGTTGTCAAACTTCATCCAGTTTCATCCTGAATTCTACCAGAAAAACATCTAATACTTTTCTTAACAAAAGTCCTCAACTTAGATCTTTACTTGAAATCCATTATTAGTCTAATGTTAATCCATCCATACTCATCATCTTCGAGTTTACACCAACACATAACTTCTGTGTCCTTGGAACCATTTTATAAATTCCATGCCGTCATGATTTGCTTCAACTCTGCTTGACAATTCGTTATCTCGAAGATCTTTTCCATTTCTTGAATCCACTAATCATCTCTTTCCTGAGTTCTCATCACCCTTGAACTTTGGAGGATGGTAACGACGAAAATCCTTCAATCCTCTTGACTCAATAGCACATATCTCTCTTTCCCTCTTCTCCAGATCCCGTAGAGTCTTTGCAGTTGTCTGTGCAACAACTGAAACATCAATGTTATTCGTAGCTTCAACCATTTGATCATCCCTACTGACGTTCATTCTGGCCATGTCGTTCCTTCTTGGAGGTAGTGTTTCCCCAAAACCAACATCAAGAAGAGTGTTAATACCACTTCGAATAATTCCAAAACTAAGTTTTGAATATAACAACACATAATAACTACCTCTGATCTTACAACTCAGACCAATTACCCTGACACATGATCAGATAACGACTCACAACCTACAGATTGACCTACAACCTAAACCAAGGGATCCACATCCCCAAAGAAATCCAAAACCAAAGTTCTGATACCACAATATAACACCCCGATTTTCAAAGCGAGGGTGTATTTTTTTTTTCAAAAGAAATTAAAATAAAACAAAGAAATAAATAAGGAAATACCTTTGGATCACTATTTAAGTCAATATAATTTACAAGCAGCGGAATAGTTTTTCGAAATATGAATCCAAAGTATTTACACATCAAAAAGTGGTACATGGAACCCATCGAAAATAACATGTCATGTTGACAATATTAGTATAGGTACAGTCTTCCAATTTAAAATAAACACAATTCAAAAGAAAGACATATGTTCCCTCTATGTCAACCTAATCTAATCATTCTACAAAACAAACTAAACACCCTGAGTGATCTCCACGCGCCCCGTAAGATCCTCCTAACATAGCTCCAGTCAGGCGTTCCCATCTACATTCCCATCCACAGGGTACGAACCGGTAGGATTGTCCTAGCTCTCATCTGAGGGCAAAGCCCAGATTTCCACAATAGTTGTAAAAGGTCACCAATCGAAATTAACAATTAGCACATAACATTTAAGCTTTTAAATGCACAAAATAACCTTTCAACTTAGCATGCACCTTACAAGGGGTTTTCCATATGCTAAAAGTTCATATAATGCTTGCCAAATAAAAATGAAATCAAAATAAGTCTTAAATCAATCAAGTAATAAACAACTAACCAATCCATTGATGAACCAATTGAGCAATCGATTATCTAACTCAGGATAAGAGTTTCTACTAAGCAAATTGATTGGGAAATTGATTTGGATGAAGGTTTTTAGTGAAACCTGTACTCTGGGCTTAAATCAATCGATTGAATGAATATCTGAGCCCCTGTAATAAATACAATCTATTGCCAAATCAATTTTGTCCAAATAGCTGAGCTACTGTAATGGCCAAATCGATTGGCAAATCGATTTTGTCAAAATGGTTGAGCTCCTGTAACCCATCAAATCGATTGGCAAATCGATTTTGAGGAATTACTTTTAATAGAATCGATTTCCCTGAATGTTTTTCTAAAACTACATAAACTAACTCAATCACATTCACACACCACTCCAAAACATAACACTAAGCAATTTCAACACAATCACCACGACAACTTGAGTTTCGAAATAGTTTTACAATCCATCACACTTACCACGACATCTCAAGTTCAAACACTCTATCATGAACTTGAATCAAACACGACTCGTGTGCCAAGCACCCTAATGCAATGCGTATATGCCAAAATGCATGGACTCGGAATTCCAAACCAAAACCCTCCTCGAAGGGCCGTAAATCATAATTGTACCGCATATCGCAGGCCGAAGTACCAATTACCGAGGTGGCACCTATCACGGGTCTGCACGATTTACTAAAAAGTGTAAACCATAAACGTACTACCTATCATGGGCCCGTACCGTTTACCAAGGTGCCACATATCACGGGTCTGCACGATTTACTAAAAAGAACGTATGTCTTAAATGTACTGCCTATCACAGGCCAAAGTACTATTTACCAAGGTGCCACCTATCACGGGTCTGCACAATTTACAAAAAATCGTAAATCGTAAACGTACTGCCTATCACGGGCCAAAGTACTATTTACCAATGTGCCACCTATCACGGGTCTGCACAATTTTCAAAAATGTAAATCATAAATGTACCGCCTATCACAGGCCAAAGTACTATTTATCAAGGTGCCACCTATCACGGGTCTGCACGATTTACAAAAAGAATGAAAATGTATGAGCGTACTCTGACTCCATCCACGACAATTATTAAGCAAATGTAGATATTAAAAGATTCCCAATTTTTAATACTAATTTAACTTAAATGATTTTCACAACAAACATTAAGTAAACAAAGATATTAAAAGATTCCCCATTTTTAATACTCGTTTAACTCTAATGGTTTTCACGACAAACATTAAGTAAACAAGGATATTAAGAGATTCCCCATTCTTAATACTCGTTTAACTTAAACGATTTTCACAACAAACATTAAGTAAACAAGGATATTAAGAGATTCCCCATTCTTAATACTCATTTAACTTAAACGATTTTCACAACAAACATTTAGTAAACAAGGATATTAAGAGATTCTCCATTCTTAATACTCGTTTAACTTAAACGATTTTCACAACAAACATTAAGTAAAAAGAGATATTAAAAGATTCCCCATTTTTAATACTCGTATAACTCTAATGGTTTTCACGACAACGTTAAGTAAACATAGACATTAAGAGATTCCACACAGAACATACTCAAACATATTCACAAATTCAATCCATAATTCACACCAAAACACATCAAATCATTTCTCCACAAAATCCAACCATACACGTATCATCACAACATACCACTCAAACACATCAAATTTCATTTACTTAAAATCATACATAAATGAGTTAAATTCATTTTTCACGAAACATTCATTAATATCACCAAAACCCCACATTAGAATTCCACCCATAAAAGCATTATATTCATTTTCCCCAAATCAACACTTTAACCCTAACAAAATTCTTTTCCACACAACCACAGATAAGTCCCTATATGCAAACTAAAAGTTTGGAAGGAGCCCTTACCTTCATGTTAGCTTTAACGTGCGATTACGGTACCATGAGTAAATCCGGTAAAATCTTCGCTCGCAACGTCGCTTCCAAAGTTGGTTCCCTAGCACCTTAGCATGGTAGTGAGCAACTTTCCCTTCTATCTCTTGGCGAAACAAGGCTTAGATCTAGATGAAATGGAGAGGTTTGAGTTTGACGGTTTTGAAATCCCTAACTCCGTTTTTCTTCGTTTTCAAATCAATGAGGAAGAATGAAGCTGAGAAATCCTTGTCTTCTCACCCATAAAAGCATTGTGTTTCTATTCTTGAGGCAAAATAAGGAAAAGAAAGCAAAAGAGGAAAAAATGGAGGAAGGAGGAAGATAGCTCGCGAGGCAGGGAGAGAGGGGAATAAACGTTATGTTTTCTTTCCTTTGTTTTTCCTTTCTTTTATTTTCCTTCCTTTCTATTTCTTTCTTTTTTTTTCTATATATGTATATATAACAAATATCTAAAAATATCTAGATATTTCATAAAATTACCATTTCACCTATCACTTCCCAAACCACTTTTTGTTAAAAATATCTACCCTCGTCGCAACTCAATTGATAGATAAATTTTTCTGCAACCAGATATATTTATAACAAAATTGCCCGATATTAAATTCTTCATAACATAAATAAATTATTCTCCAACAAATAATTTTAATTGGGGCTCTAAATATATTTTTGGCATTAAATTCATTAAATACCAAAATACAAAGATTTGACTAAAAAGCCTCAGAGTTCAACACTAAAATCCTAAAGTAGTATAATTTGGGATTTAAAAATTTAGGGTCTTACAATTAGAGTGATTGCAAGTACTTAAATATAGATAGATCTCAAAGGTTGAAAATACTTGGACCATAAGTATAAAGTTGGAAGGTTGAGTTTTACTCTTAATAAACATATAGCATAAATTTGTTGAAATACATATTATGAGTGTATTTATGATATAGTCTATCTATGCGAGGATAAAGTGAGGCCGCTATAGAGAGTTAAAGAGCTTGACTCTTAAATTCTCATGAAAAGGGTACATGACGCATAGCCTTAACAAATTTGTCATCTTTAAAATTCTTTCGATAGTACCGAGATTTCATGTGTAAGTTGTGCACACTCGTTCTTATGAATAACTAGTTCAAAGTTTGTCTACCAATCTATTCAGGATAAGTGGAACTCATAGCTTACTAAGTAGTGGTTCAAATCATAAGATACCATTATCTGAAACCATGATATTTCTATAATTATGGGAGTAAGTATATTTTGAAAATGGTGGGGGATTGTGAGATATTTCCAAAATATTGATGAATATATGAATGTATAATTGGTGGTAACTGTGTTGATTTAGTTGTTGGTTCAATTGGTTGTGTTCTTGATGCAAATCTGGTTGTCCCGAGTTCGATTCTTACATGTGCTTTCATTTTGCATAAATTATATTTTGAAAAGGCACAACCGTTGAATAAAAATGAAAAGACACATCTGTTAAATTCGAACCCAAGTCCTGCGCGGGAAAAGAGGCACTAATTAATCACTAGACCATTGGAATGCTTTAATCAATAATGAAACGTTAACTGCATATATCCCTTCGCGAAACAGTGGCAGAACCAAGAATGGTAACTCTTTCTCAAGTGACATTATTATTCTATAAATAGTGTCACTTTAGATAGAATGTAGACACAAAATTTTAGAGATTGTCATCCACTTTTCTCACCCATTCTTATATTCTAAGTCATCTTATTCTTTTCTAATGCATGAGTAAAGAATATGAATCATTCTTTTGTAATATACTATTGAAAGATACTTTTGGTGTGATAGTGCAAATCATATCAAGTTTTTCCAAAGTACCATGAAGGAGACTCGCTGGTTATCTCATTTGCATCCGATTGGTAGGGGCGAATCGAACCTATTGGCTAGTGTAACAACACGCTTTGGAATTTGCTACATATAATTTTCATCAACAACTTCACTATTAAAGTCTTGCAACAATTATCACCAAGAGGTTCAACATATAATACATGATTTTGTATATGATTTTATGTTTTAGTGAAATTTGTTCAATATCTATGTAAAATGTAAGACCGTAATTTAATTAAAACAAAGAGTTTATTTATTATTTGTGTCTTCGGTCGTTTATTTTTCATTTGTTTACCGTTTACATTGTCTTTGTTTGTAAAATTTATTATAATTGTTGAATGTTTTTCATTATGGTAAATCACTATGTAAATGTCTTAACATTTTCGAAATTTCAAAAATAAATTTCAATTGATTTTTGAAAAAATAGCCTAAATATATCTATTGCTTAAATTATACATTGTCTATAATAAGAATTTGATATCATTATGTTTTTCTAAGCTAACAACAAAAAACTTGTCAGATAAAAATTTATACCCAAAATTTTGAAAAGTTTTAATTAATAAAATTATTATATAATTTTTTGTTACCAAAAAAATTTATTTGTGAAAGAAATACAACTCGTTTTAGAAAGAACTCAGAGACAAGATGAGGTGAGGTGACTTAAAATCACAAAATATCTAGATATTATTCTAAGATATTAATATTTTGATGAGAGGTTAGTGAAAATATCTAGATATTTTCTTACTATGATGAGTTCGTAAAAGTATATAGATATCATTACATGTAGTATGATTTATTTTTTTACACCAAATTTTTGGGGTAGAATGAATAGAAGAATAAATAAAAAAAATCTTCGCGTTTTTATAAAAACTAGAGCAACTTTATTCAATTGAGTTTGTAAATTCGTCAATTGATACTGTTTGTATTTTGATAAGATTGTTTTCACAAATTCTTCAGATGAAACGTCCTTCCTATTGCTTGCTTTGATCTGGGAGGAAAAATAATGTTGGACCAGTTCTTGGACTTTCACAAGTAGTATATGACTAAGTCTAATTCAATATTTTTTCTTTGTCAAAATCTGAATCATATCTTTGCAAATAATAAATGTATCTTATTGTGAGTGTTCCTTCTTGTAAATGATTCTTGATCATATCTTCTTTTAATTAATTCATATCTTCTTATAGATAAATCTTGATCAAATCTTCTAGTAAATAATTCACATCTTCTTGGGGAAAATCTTGATCAAATCTTCTTCTAAATAATTCATATCTTCTTGTGTTAAATTTGAAGGTGCAAACACGAGAAGAGGGGTTGAATTATGTTTGATAAAGCTGACAACATTTTGCTAATCGGATGAAGGCTGGTCGTTTTTTATAAATTACTTATATAAGAAGTAATCGGGTTCGAAGGCAACAAACAATGAAAGCATAAACAATTGGACACATAGATTTATCCTAGTTCACCACTAATTTGGATACATTCAGTCTCCTCATTCAGAAAGATTTAATCCACTAATTCAACAACATGAATAACAAAACACCTTACCTTCCAATCCAGTCTTCCCAAATAGCCTAACAACCCCAAATAGTAAAATATTCTCAAACTACTTAATATTCTCCACACAACCTAACAACCCCAAACTATTGAAGACACACTAACATCACTATCAGGTTTGAATACAATGGTTTGGAACTTGAGTAGTTGTGTCTAACAAAGGTGATAATAATACTAGCTCTCACACTCTAAGAAGAAAAAAAACTTAGAAAATATTTCTAACTTGAACAAATGTTTCTCTCTTTGAACACTTGGACGAATTTAAAATTTTGAGCTTACAAATTCTTATACTCTTTTTTAATTTTCAATGATCTTTTTCTTTAGTCTTGAGTGTCTATTTATAGATAAAATTAGTGCTTCAATTTAGTCCTTGTTTAATTCTGAATTATATCTTCATTCATAGCTTGGTCAACAATGATGTTATTCAAAAATAATTATAAACAAGATATTTTTTTTATTAATATATTCTTTAGCCAATTCTTTATTTTTGAATCCAATCTAACATCTCTTCTAGATTGATTAAATTCATTTTTTGTTCAAATTGAGTTTGTAAATTCTTTAGATTGATTAAATTTATATTTTGTTGTAGATAAATCTTGATAAAATCTTCTTGTAAATAATTCATATCTTCTTATGATAAATCTTGATAAAATATTCTTCATATCTTGATCATATCTTCTTTTCTACTTGGTCCAATATTTTCTTCAATCATAAATCTAAATCAAATCTTATTTTAATTCTTCTTCAAAAACATTTGACCATATCTTCTTTTCAAAAGATTTTCTTCAATCATAAATCTGAATAAAATCTTATTTTAGATTTTCTTCAAAAACATTTGACAATATCTTCTTTTCAACTTGATTACAAAATTTCTTCAATCATAAGTATAAATCAAATCTTATTTTAGATTTTCTTCCAAAACATTTGACCATAGGGTTCAAAACACATCCCAACCCTTGGTGAGATGCATCACAATAGACTTCATAAGGTTCATCTGATTGTGGTAACACCAACACTGGTGAGGTCGTCAATTTTCTCTTTAGTAACAGAAAATTTTCCTCACACTTCTCCGTCCATGCGAACAATTGATCTTTTCTGGTGAGTTGTGTCAATGGAGTCACAATCTTAGCAAAACCTTCAATAAACCTCCTGTAGTACCCTGCCAGTCCTACGAAACTTCGTATGTCAGTAACAGTCTGAGGCTGTTTCCAAGCAAGAACCGCCTAAATCTTAGCCGGATCTACAGCGATTCCTTCCTTGGTTATCACATGTCCTAAGAATAACCGCCTAAATCTAGCAAGAACTTGACGTAACTGTTCTCCATGCTCTTCTTTAGTTTTTGAATAAATTAATATATCATCAATGAACACCACAACAAACTTATCAAGGAATGGACTAAAGATTCTGTTCATGTAGTCCATGAAAATTGCTAGTGCATTGGTAACTCCAAACGACATAACCAGATATTCATAATGCCCATAACGGGTTCTGAAAGCGGTTTTCTGAATATCTCCTTCCCTTACTCGAATCTGATGGTAACCCGACTTCAAGTCAATCTTCGAGAATATCGCGGCCCCTCTCAATTGATCCATTAAATCATCAATGTGTGGCAAAGGATAACGATTCTTAATAGTTGCTTTATTAAGCTGTCTATAATCCACACATAAGGGTGAGCTTCCGTCCTTCTTCTTAACTAGCAAAACTGGAGCTCCCCATGGCGATACGCTTGGTCTAATAAATTTCCTTTTCAATAAATCTTCAATTTGGCCCTTGAGCTCATTTAATTCCAATGGTGACATTCGGTACGGCGCAATGGAAATTGGTCCCGTTCTTGGGTGCAAATCAATGAAAAATTCCACTTCTCTTACCAGTGGCAATCCTGGAATTTCCGTTGGAAATACATCGCGGTACTCATTGACAAGCATCACATCTTCTATGTTCACATTTATTTTGGCCTCCACATGAGCCAGAGACAAAAACTCATGAGTCCCTTCACTTAGCGACACTCGGAGTTTGTTAGCGGCTAAATACTTAACAACTCCTGGTTCAGGGAAAAGAACCAATTTATGAGCACAATCCAAGATCACATAATGGTAAGACATCCAATCCATACCAAGAATGACCTCGAGTGATTGTAGGGGTAAATAAATCAAATTAACAAAGAAATCCCTATTATGAATAGTTATTTGACAATGTAAACATGCATAATTTGCTGTCAAAGTCTTAGCAGGTGTGGAAACAACCAAATCAGAAGGTAAAGCAGACACATATAACTTCAAATGATTCACACAGTCCATAGCAATGAAGGAATGGGTTGCCCCCGAATCAAAAAGTGCAGTTAAAGTGTTACTTGCAATCTCACAGTCACGTTGAATCAGATTACCAGATGGATTCCCCTCTTCAGCACTCACACAATAAATGCGCCCTCTAGCAGTAGGACGGGTAGCCCTAGCTACATTCACAACTGGTTCCACCTTTGGAGCCGTGCAATCCCTTGCCATGTGCCTTGGCTTCCGACAATTGTAACAGGTAAGAACATTTGAGGTACAAGCACTAGCATAATGTCCCTCTTCCCCACATCGGAAACATCGAAGCACTTGTCCCAATTGTCTTCCAAAATTCTGGTTCCCGGGGCGATTCTGCCCACCGTTGTTATTTTGTGGTCGATTATAGGGTTTAGCAACTTGTTTCCCCTTGTTGTTCTGATAATTCACCCGACTAGGCCCTCATGCACCAAAATTCCCTCCTCGACTAGCCCTCTTATTCTTCATATCCTCAACTTCCCTGCATTTTTCCACGAGAACTTGGAAACGTTGAATTCCCAAGGGCAAGACAGAGTCTTGAATCTCATACTTTAGTCCGTCTTGGAAACGATGACACATGAATGATTCATCAATCTCTTCAGGGAAAAACCTGAAATGTCTCGATAGCGACTCAAACTTAGCGGCATATTCGCCCACGGTCATGTTCCCTTGACGCGGTTTCAGGAAATCATCACCCAACTTAGTCCTGGTACTCATTTGGAAGTATTTGTCTAGAAACTTCCTTTTGAATGATTCCCAGTTCACCTCCTCGTGAGCCAATCTCATTAACAATCTTGCACTCCTCCACCAGTACTCAGCATCCCCTAGTAGCATATAAGTGGCATAGTTGACCTTCACTGCCGCCTGATAGTTAATCATTTCGAAGATCTTCTCCACTTCTTGGATCCACTGATCCGCTTTCTCTGAGTTCTCATTTCCCTTAAACTTGGGAGGATTGTAACGACGAAAGTCTTCTAACCCTCTTGACTCCACAACACGGATCTCTCTTTCCCTCTTTTCGAGATCAAGTTGAGTCTTGGCAGCAATCTGTGCAGCAACAGAAGCAGCCATGTTATTCATAGCCTCCGCCATTCGATCATCCTTATTGGCATTGGCTCTCAGAACGTCATTCCTCCTTGGCGGCATGGTTTTCCTATAAAACCATCATCAAGTAGAGTTTTAACACTACTTCAATAATTCCAAAAATAACTTCCGACCACATCAACACATAATAATTATTTTGAACTTGACAACTCAAACCACCTAAACCGACACATGATCAGACAACAACTCCTAACCTACAATCTAGAACTAAAGGTTCCACAGCCCCCAAAGAAAACCAAACCAAAGCTTTGATACCACAATGTAACACCCCGTTTTTCAAAGCGAGGGTGTATATTTTTCATTTTTTTAAAGAAATTAAAATAAACCAGAGAAATAAATAAGGTAACACCTTTGGATAAATAATTAAGTCATTATAATTTACAAGCAGCGGAAAAGTTCACAAAATATGAATTCAAAATGTTTACATAACAAAAGTGGTACAGTCTTCCAGTTTAAAAATAAAAGCAACCCAAAAGAAAGACATGTGTTTCCTCTGTGTCAACCTAGTCTGATCATTCTACAAAACAACTAAACACCCTGAGTGATCTCCACGCGCCCCGTGAGATCCTCCTAACGTAGCTCCAATCAAGCATTCCCATCCACATTCCCATCCGTAGGGTACGAACCGGTAGGATCATCCTGACTCTCATATGAGGGCAAAACCCAGATTTCCATAATAGTTGTAAAGGGTCACCAACCGAAATTAACAGTTAACACATAACATTTAAGTTTTTAAATGCACAAATTATCCTCTCAACTAAGCATGCACCTTAAAAGGATTTTCCATATGTTAAAAGTTCATATAATGCTTGCCAAATGTAAATGAAATCAAATAAAGTTCTCAATCCATCAAGTAATATATAACTAACCAAAACATTGATAAATCAATTGAGCAATCAATTATCTAACTCAAAATAAGATTTTCCACTGAGCCAATCGATTGGGCAAATCGATTTCCTAAAAGTTTTTAGTGAAAATTGAACTCTGAACTTACATCAGTCGATTGGGGAAATTGATTTCGTGAAAGACTGAGCCCCTGTATTGGCCAATCGATTGGGCAAATCGATTTCGTGAAAGACAGAGCCCCTGTATTGAAGCCAATCGATTGGGCAAATCGATTTTGTGAAAGACAGAGCCCCTGTAATGAAGCCAATCGATTGGGCAAATCGATTTCGTGAAAGACAGAGCCCTTGTAATGAATCCAATCGATTTGCTAAATCGATTTCTTAAGTGGTTTTGAAAAAGCACATTACCAAATTGATTGGGTAAATCGATTCCCTTGTAAATTCTTCCAAAAATACATAAACTAACTCAATCATATTCAAACACAACTCCAAATCTTAACACTTAGCAATTTCCACACAAACACCACGACAATTGGGTTTCGAAATAGTTTTACCATCCATCACACTTACACACGATAATCAATACGTAACACTTAGCAAATTCAACACAATTACAATTACATCTCAGGTTCAAAACACTCAGTCATAAACTTGAATCAAACACGACTCGTGTGCCAAGCACCCTAATGCAATGCGTATATGCCAAAATGCATGGACTCGGAATTTCAAACCAAAACCCTCCTTGAAGGGCCGTAAATCATAATTGTACCGCCTATCGCAGGCCAAAGTACCAATTACCGAGGTGCCACCTATCACGGGTCAGCATGATTTACTAAAAAGTGTAAATCGTAAACGTACCACTTATCACGGGTCAATACTGTTTACCAAGGTGCCACCTATCACGGGTCAACACGATTTACCAAAAGAAAAAGCGTAAGTTGTAAGTGTACTGCATATCCCAGGCCAAAGTACTACTTATCGAGGTGCCACCTATCACGGGTCAGCACAACTTACCAAAAAGTAAATCGTAAACGTACCACCTATCACGGGTCAGTACTGTTTACCGAGGTGCCACCTATCACGGGTCAGCATAATTTACCAAATGAAATGCATGAGCATAAACTGACTCCATCCACAACAATCGTTAAGTAAATGCATATATTAAAAGATTCCCCATTTTTAATACCCATTTAACTTAAACGATTTTACGCCAAACATTAAGCAAACATACATATTAAGAGATTCCCCATTCTTAATATTCTTTTAACTTAAACGATTTCTAAAACAACATTAAGTAACCGAGACATTAAGAGATTCCCCATTCTTAATACCCAGTTAACTTAAACGATTTTCACAAACACACATTATGTAAACAAGACATTAATAGATTCCCCATTCTTAATACTCATTTAACTTAATGGTTTTCAAAACAACATTAAGTAACCAAGACATTAATAGATTCCCCATTCTTAACGCCCAGTTATCTTAAATGATTTTCAAAACAACATTAAGTAACCAAGACATTAAGAGATTCCCCATTCTTAACACCCAATTAACTTAAACGATTTTCAAAACAACATTAAGTAACTAAGACATTAAGAGATTCCCCATTCTTGATGCCCAGTTAACTTAAATGATTTTCACAAACACACATTAAGTAAACAAGACATTAAGAGATTCCCCATTCTTAATTCTTATTTAACTTAATGGTTTTTGAATTCCCCACAATACAAACTCAAACATACTTTCACATTCAATCCATAATTCACACCAAAACACATCAAATCATTTTTCCACACAAACCACACAAAACACATCTCAAATTATATAATTATCAATTATGAACACGTCGAATACGACGACACAAATCAACACATTAAATTTCATTTATTCAAAATCATACATACATGAGGTAAATTCATTTTCCATGAAATATTCATCAATATAACCAAAACCTAACTCTAAGATTTTACCTATAAAACCTTAGATTCATTTTCCCCCAAATCAAAACTTTAACCCTAACAAAATCCTTTTCCACACAACCACAGATAAGTTCCTAAATGCAAACTAAAAGTTTGGAAGGAGCCCTTACCTTCACTTTAGTTTTTTCGTTCGATTACGGTACCGTGAGTAAGTCCGGTAAAATCTCCGTTCGCAACGTTGCTTCCAAAATTGGTCCACTAACACCGTAGCACGGAGGTGAGCAACCTTCCCTTCTATCACTTCTTGAAAGGAGGCTTAGATCTAGATGAAACGGGGAGGTTTGTGTTTGAATCCCTAATACCGTTTTTCTTCGTTTTCGAATCAACGAGGAAGTATGAAGCTGAGAAATCTTTGTCCAATCATCCACCCAGCCTTGGGTTTATATTCTTGAGCTTAAAGGAAGCAAAGAAAGCAAGAAAAAGAATAACAATGGAGGAAAGAGGAAGTTGGGCGTGCGAGACAGGGAGAGAGAAAATGTGTTTCAATTTTCCTTTGGTTTTCCTTTCTTCCTTTTTCCTTCCTTTCTATTTCTTTTCTTTCTATTTCCTTCCTTTCCTTTTCTTTATATATATATATATATACATATATATATATATATTAATTATAATTAACAAATATCTCAAAATCTTTAGATATTTATTTAATTACTCTTTCACCCATAACGCATTAACTCTTCGTAAAAGATTCACCGCAATTAATTTAATTTATTTATCGACGAGTAATTCTAACCGGGCATCAAAATATCTTCTTGGTCATATAAACTCCAAAATGTTAATAACTTTGGCTAAAAAGCCTCCGAGTTCAATATCAAAAATACACTAAAATACATAAAGTACACTTTAAAATTATAGGTCTTACAACAATCTTCTTAGTATAAGCAAAACACAATATGTTCCAAACTTACGTAACCCAACTCGATAGTGGCTTCAGTGTTTCTCAAGCAATCTTTGGTTTTCAAGTTGTGTTAAGAAAACTTGACTTGTAGGGTCAAGGCGTAGTTGCCTTCAACAATATGTGATTTTCTGGTTTTGTGGAGAAGACTTCACTTATAGGGTCAAGGTGTTGTTTTCTTCAAAAATTATGTAGGTTTCATGTTGTTTTGAAAAGACTGACTTGTAGGATCAGGTGTTGTGCAATTCAAGATTTGAATTAGTGGTTAAATCCTTCTAAATGAAGGGATTGGATGTAGTTACCAAGTTGATGGTGAATCAGGATAAATCTGCTTGTGTCACTTTACTTATGCACCATATTGTTGCCTTTGATTACATAAGCCTAATCGCTAGTGCCTCTGTTTTAGTTAAAATCATCAACTCGAACTAGTTCTTGAATAAATAATAAAAAAGAATCTAGCTTAGACAAGCACAATCCAACCCCATTTTCGTGTTTGTACCTTCAATCCATGCGTCATTAATAAGGAAACCCGAATGTCACCTTGGGGAAAGTATTGTCACATGACATCCCAAGGTGACTCTTTAAGAAGAAAATTCAAGTTCAATTATGGCCACCTAACAAAAGGAAAAGGCACGCAAATTCGGGCAAAATTTGGACGCCAATATTTGAATTCAAATCAACTAGCTTTTACATCCGATAACTTCTGGGCAATTGTTCGAAGCTGGATAGAGGCCTAATCCAGTCCATTTCAAGCCCAAATATAGTATATTCAAGAATCAAGACATAACAACATAATAAAAGGGATTCACGTTGAGTGATCATCAGAACTCACCTAGACCTCTTCCCACGGATCAACTACATTCGACATCCGAGGACTTATGGGCAACTGTTCCAAGCCAGATCGAGGCCTAATCCACTCCCTTTCAAGCCCAAATGTAGTATATTCAAGAATCGAGACATAAAAACATAAAAAAAATGGGATTCACGTTGAGTGATCATCATAACTCACCTACAAAGGAGGTTCTATAAAAAGACACCATACTCAAATGGAAGGTACACATTATTCTAACTCTAAAAAATCACTCTTAAATATAAACTTGCTTGACCATTAGAGTGTGTTCAGGTACACCATCCGCCGAGGAGTGATCACCCGTCACCACCACAACATTATCGCATCCCCATCTCTTTTACCATAAATTTACATTCATTCCTGATGAAAATCTAAATCATCAATGAAATCACCTTAATACATACATTGCAAGAGAAAATTGAAGCTTATTATAATTGTGATACATTTTTAGTTTATTGAATAAAATTTTAATGTACATATTTCTCTATCAGTCAAGAGTCAGGCTCATATAATGCCACTAATAAAAATCAAGACATAAAATAATTTTAAAAATCCAAACAAACAAAATTCATGCATATATAACCAAAATAAAATTATCATTAATTATATATGCTAGCAAACAAGACATGCAATTTAGAAGAATATACTATCTTTAACTTAATATATGATTATCAAATATATCACATACTAATATAAATTGATGATCATGTACCTTTCATCATAGTCATAAACATGTGATTGTTCATCTTCTTTAAAGAAGCGGTCATTGTTCAAAAATATATTAAAACCTAAATCGAACTTAAAGAACATTAGATCTTTTGTTGAGGATATGTTGCACATCTTGAACAAGAAAAAGATAAAGTTGATGATGATGATGATGATGATGATGATGAAGGTTCCAAAAAATAAAATCCAAAGTGAGTGTATCACACCAAGCTTTAATTAGGTTCAATTCACCTCCACCAATCTATGATATTAAATACAAATGAGCTAATCGGCGAATCTCCTTCACAATACTTTGAAATTCTTGAAGTGAATTGCACATTCACATTAAGCCCGTTGATCAATGATATTTTACAGAATAAAGTTCCTTCTTAAGAGAAAATAAGAAATGACTAAAAAAATATTTTTGATAGAAATTTGACTCATGTAACATGAAAATTGTGTTCTTGAAATTCTTGTTCTTCATTTTGTCTCTATTTATAGATAAATTCATACCAATCGATGAAAGAAAATAACTTTTGAAAAAGTATCTAACCCTTGGCAACTTAACAAATGCATTGGTTTCACTACGCCAAAAATAACCTTTTACAACGCTTTTTTTAAGCCTTCTACAGCGCTTTTTAAAAAATAAAAACGCTGTGGATTCGAGCGCTGTAAAAGATACAACAGCGCTTTTAAAAAGCGCTGTAAAAGGCACCTTTTATAACGCGCGCTTATTATGCACCTTTTACAGCGCTTGTTACAAAAGAGCGCTGTAAAAGTCATACACATAATTCATATATATTGGGTACCTTTTACAGCGTTTTTTTTTAAAAGCGCTGTAAAAGGTATACCCATATTTCATATATTTGGGGTACCTTTTACAGCGCTTGTTTTAACAAGCGCTGTAAAAGGCATACCCCCATAATTCATATTTTGGTATGCCTTTTACAGCGCTTTTTATATCAAGCGCTGTAAAAGGCATACCCATAATTCATATTTTGGTATGCCTTTTACAGCGCTTTTTATAACAAGCGCTGTAATAGGTGTTATTTTTTATATATATATATATATATATATTTTAAAAGCGCCTTTTAGCCTTTTATGGCATTTTTTTTATAAAGCGCTGTCTTTTATCTTTTTATCCAAAATTAGTTTGAACCAGTACGTTCACATAACACAACACAACCATAATCAGTAATGTACAACATATTCATATGCATGTATATTACCCTGTAACACAACCAGAACCAGAACCAGAAATAGAACCAGAACCAGAACCAGAATCTGTTAAAACAAAACATGATACATATACCCTATAACACAGTAATTTACAACATAAGTAACTAAATATACATTGAACCTAATTTACAACATATTCATATGCATGTTTATATACTGTCCTATGATCATATACATATAATAACTATGCACCATATAATATTCAGATCCCTTGCACAGCAGCATGCTATTTCCCAGAAAATCAAATAATTTTCATTTCAATCACATACTCACACCATTCCTCCTTTAATTCCATCAGATCTTGCTCAGAATATGATGGACTGGAATTTTCAAAGTACTACAATATAAAAATTGAACATATTATATTAAGTTAGTATCAAATATATAGATAATTTATATATGAAAATCATATAATCAAAATACCGTACCGTTTTTGGGATAATAGTTTTATTCTTGTCAACAATCTCCTTCATGAATCTCAATACATAGTACCCACAATCGATGTTGTTTGTTTGACGAGGGCACTTTATTGGGATCCATGTAATATTATTAGACTTTTACCTTATGTACAAGCACATCACAGTAGCACTGAGCTCCTTATGTTCGAGAAGTTCGTATACGTGCTCCTTGTCGAACAATTCCTCATACTCATCTCCGAATATATCTTTATTCATGTGTATCATGCGCGAATCGTTGCTGCTGCATAACTTGTTTTTTACTTGCTTGTCAAGATATGCCCCGTATTTACCAAGGTGTGGCTGACTTATTGTAGGAGCAGCAGCAGCAGCAGCGACTGATTTCCTACGATCTAGTTTTTTTTTTGCTGCAAGTTTGGCAGCTTTATTGGCAGTTTTATTGGCCTCCGGCCTTTGTAATTTGGCAGCTCTACTAATCTCCAATTTTTGAGGTTTGCTGCCTTTTTTTTGGATGTGTGGGAGGTTTATTTACTTGGACCTACAAAAATGAGGTTAAATGTTAGTTTATTGAATCTGAAAAAATTGACAATTATGCAATAAATGTGACAAACCTTTTCGGGAGACGTAACTGATTCGTTTCTGGGAGGGCTTTTAACGAGGGCAACAAGGTTCGTGGGCCATGCCACGTAACTACCAACAGCTTCGCCCAAAGTCTGCATATCAATGTCGTTGTCCGGTATCGACAACAGTGCAGTTGGTTCGAAGGCAACAGTAGGCGATACTTTGACATGGCCCGCAGGAATCGGAGTATTGTGCAATACTTCTCCTAAAGTATTGTACAATTTACCTTTTCCCACCTTCCGATGAGTGGGAGAGGACAAGTATAGGAAAATGTAGTGACACCCTAAATCAATAGTTAAAACATAAGTACAGTTAATATATAATATTGTTTAATGCATAAGTAATTACATATGCAAGTAAGTAATTAATTGCCTCAGGAATAATTTTCAAACCGACGTTGCAACTCCCGCTTTCACTCTCCATTTGTATTTCACCTTGGAGCTGATCCGGAAGTTGCTTGTCTTTATTCTTATTCACCTAGAGTGTCACTTGCTCAGATAGGATTCTGAGCTTCTCTAATACTTCCTCGTTGGAAGGTTTTTGGCGCTTCTCTTGAGGAAAAAAGCTTCTCGGAGTTACGCCAAATCCCTTCCCCCTAACACGACCAGAATATTCAGGAACATTAAAAACTTTGCCCAGAATATCCCTGCAAGTAGCCTTGTTGCCCTCTTCATGTTCAAAACTTTGTTCGATCGTCTACTAAAATACATGTAACATTAAGTTCATTAGCATTTTTAAAATACAATATTAAAAAGTATTCAAGTGATAAATACAATATTAAAGTCATAATATACTTACACAAAGTTCTATTACTTTTTGAACATTTTCGTTATCAACCACTCCATCTTTATTTACCCGAGCTTCCTTCCACAAGATATGACGATCCAATGGTTGATCGGATTGGGTCTCTTGTCGCTATTTGTTAAAACAAAACATTAATTAGAAACTATAGGTTATAATACAAATTCCCTCAACCATTGATGTTACATTGACTTACAAGGGTTTGGTCTAGCCGTGCATATCCCATACGTGATCTTCTGTATGGGTGCGTCGGTTTGCTTGCCCTCTCGCGATTTGCCTTACTAATATTCTATATAAAAAAATAGCAATTATGTAAAAATTTAAAATACGCTACGAATATGAATAATAAAACACACAAATGCAAATAAATTAATCACTTACAACAAATGCGGGGTCAGTACGTTTGGAAACAAATGCTTTCCATTCATCATTTGATATATAATGTTGATATATCTTTGGAGGTTCAGCACTTGTGTTTCCTTCTCTATCTTTTATATAGAAATTTGAGAGATGCGATCTAAATCCCCGATGGATTTTTCCCGAAACTCTCAAAACGTAATTCTTTCGTCCTTCATCAAGGACAAAAGTTGTCTGCAATGAAAAAAATTATAAGTAAAGTATTTCAATGAAAATATTTATAAATGACAAAAGATTGAATCAAAAAATTTACTTGAATATCATTCCATATGATATCTTTGGCATCTTTCAACGCCTTATCTCTCCAATCGTCAATGGTAACAGGAATATTTTGTCGAACAACAGCCCCAATGTAACTTACAAACATTGTGCTGTTGGGGTCAATTGGCTGACCACTTTCATTCCAGCCAACCTAATAAACTCATATAGTAAGTACATGCTATTAAAAAAAGCTAAAAAAATACACAGCAAACAGAGTATAGTATAGTATAACCTCAAACTTCGTGCCATTGCTCCTTGCTTTGATCACCTTTTGCATTATAGTTGCACCACGTTTGACTTCATTTTCATAAGCCTTAGAGGTGCCAACTTCTTCATTTTGACATTCTATTTCTTTGTTTGTATCCATTTAACTACAACAAGTTCAACATGCAGTTTAATATAACATCAACAAGCTCAACATGCATCATGCATTATTCTAAACAACCTCAACATGTATCAGTATATATATTTTAAACAAGCTCAACATGCATTTTAATCATTACAAAAATAAATAACATCAATACCTGAATAATGGTTGGAAGAAAGATGAAATGCGAAGAAAAGAGCGAACACAGAAATTTCACAGCAATAAGGTTCATAGAAAAACGTTTTGAAGAAATACGTAATGAGGGTTATGTATTTCAATGAAAATATAAGGTTCGAAATGATCTTGGATGGAAATAAGGTTCGAAATGAAGGAGATGATCGTGGAAAAACAGTTTGTAATGGACGGGATTATAGGGTTTGCAAAAGAAGAGAAGAACGATGAAGGTTTCAATGATAGTGTAGTTTACGTAATGAAGAGGAAACTGAAGAGGTTACTGTTATATATATAACCCTTTTACAGCGCTTTTTTATAACCCTTTTACAGCGCTTTTCCAAAGAGCGCTCTAAAAGGCCTAATCCTTTTACATCGCTTGTTAAAAAAGCGCTCTAAAAAGCGTCCTTACAACGCTTGTTTTTTTAAAGCCTTTTACAGCGCTTTTCAAAAGAGCGCTGTAAAAGACATCCTTATTAAAATTTTTAAAAGGCTCTTTTACAGCGCTTTTATCAACAAGCGCTGTAAAAGACCTCATTGTTTTTTTTAAAAGCCTTTTACAGCGCTTCCTCAAAGAAGCACTGTAAAAGACATCCTTATTTAAATTTTTAAAAGGCTCTTTTACAACGCTTTTATCAACAAGCACTGTAAAAGGCCTTATTATGTTATTTTTTTGTTTTGCTATGTTATTTTTTAAACAAGCTCTGCAAAACCCACCAAAATCTCTTCCTCTTCACCAAACTCCACCTCAAAGTCCTTTTATGCATCTTCTTCGCAAACATCAAAGCTTACTCTTTCAATCTCCACCTCAACACCCTTTTTATCTCTTTACATTCCCTTTCATTCTTAAATCGTAACTTGATCTTCAGGTTCATTGCCATTTTGCGAAAATTGGGTTTGTTAACAATGGGTCTGATGTTTTTTGTTAACAATGTGTCTGATGTTTTTGTTAATAATGGGTCTGATGTTTTTGTTAACAATGTATTTTTGGGGATTCCCATGATGCGTACAAGGTGTTCGAAGAAAATCCTGTTAGAGAAAGTCATGTTAGCTATCTGATGAATATTATTTTTAAAGCCTTTTACAGCGCTTGTTCACATAAGCGCTGTAAAAGCCTTTTAAAGCCTTGTCACACTTGGAGGGTCTCGGTTCGAATCTGAATTAAGTGAACTTCGTAAATGTAAGCGTTTGTAAATTACAAGAGCCTTTTACAGCGCTTGTTCACATAAGCGTTGTAAAAGGTCTCTTTATTTTATTTTACTTAGTGCCTTTTAGAGCCTTTTACTTAGTGCCTTTTTCAAGTATTTGATATCCAGTCGGTGCTGAAGGAGCTTTACCTTCCTCTGATTTTCCATTAAATGCATTTCTCCACCAACGATACTGATGACTATAAGGTAAAAATCTACGATGTCCAAGAAACACATTCTTCTTACAATGTTTCAATCGCATCCAATTTGTACTCTCTTCACATATAGGACATACACACTGACCTTTAATGATATATCCTGATAAATTACCATATGCTGGAAAATCATTAATTGTGCCGAACAACATAGCCCTCAAATTGAAACATTCTTTCTTATACCCATCATAAACTTCCACACCTGTCTCCCACATACGTTTTAAATCTTCGATTAGAGGAGTCAAGTATACGTCGATATCATTCCCCGGTTGTTTGGGTCCAGAAATTAACAGAGACAACATCATAAACTTACGCTTCATACATAACCATGGAGGTAGGTTATATATTACCAAAATCACAGGCCACGTGCTGTGTGAGATGCTTTGAAGACCATGTGGATTCATTCCATCAGTAGAAAGTGCAAGTCTTAGATTTCTTGACTCCATCCCGAATTCAAGATAGTCGTGATCAATTTTTGCCTATTGTGGGGAATCTGCAGGGTGTCGAAACATTCCATCTCTAATTCTTTCATCTGCATGCCATGTCAAGTGTTTTGAATCTTCTTCACTGCGATACATGCGCCTAAATCTTGGTATTATAGGAAAATACCACACGACTTTTGCTGGAGTAGATTCTTTCTTCTTATATCGAGAGACATTGCATTTCGGACACGCCTTAAGTAGTTCATATTCATTTCGAAATAAAATGCAATCATTAGGACACACATGAATCCTTTCGTAACTCATGCCAATAGAATACAAAATCCGTTTAGCCTCGTAGGTTCAACTGGGAAGTTCATTATCATCTGGCAACATATCTTTTATGAGTGTTAATAATTTTGTAAAGCTTTTATCAGACCATCCATTACTCGCTTTTAAGTTGTACAACTTTAATATCGCCGACAGTCTTGTGAATTTAGTACAACCATTATATAATTCTTTCTCTGCATCACTCAACAAACTTTCAAACATTTTAGGACAATCTCGAAGATCTTCTTCAACTGCTTTTGCGATCTCATCAACTCGGTTCGGCTCATATGTATCTGTATCGAAGTTAGTTGAAGCATATGTCGAACTATTCTCAAAATTAATGTTTCCTTTTTTTTTCTCACCATGTCTTATCCAACATGTGTAGCTTTGATCAATTCCATTACATACTAGATGTCCTTCTAATTCATCTTCTCTAACACGTTTTCCAAAACAACATTTTAAACAAGGACAAACTACTCTATTTGGATCTTTTGCATTCTTCACTGCAAACTCAACAAACTCCTTCACTCCAATTTCATACTCTTTTGACAATCGATTGGCTGACATCCATTTCCTATCCATATTATACCACCTATATAAATGCAGTTACAAAACTAATAAGCTTTCAATACTGAACTAATAAACTAATAAACTAATAAGCTTTCAATACAAACCATATCAACACGTTTCAAAACAGAACAGATCATGTGATATGAGTTTTTGACAATTTTTGACAATTTCAAAACATAACAGATCATGTGGTATATATAATATGAATTATTCAATTGTTCATGAGAAATAATGTTGTTTTGGATTAATAGATCTGTCTATAACAGATCATGTTGTTTCTCATGAACAATTGAAGAGATTTAAAACATAACAGATCATGTGTAGAAGAGATTTAAAACAATTGAAGAGATTTTTTGGCAAAAACAAATTAAAAAATACCTGAGACAATGTAGATGGCTGCACAGTACGTAGAGGATATTAGGGTTTTGAAAGATCTAGAGGGTATGATATGAGGGTTTCCAACGTATATAATTATTTGAAATATGCATTTTACAGCGCTTGTGAAAAAAGCGTTGTAATAGGTAGTTAAAATCAATGAAAGCGCATGTATTTTACAGCGCTTGTAGAAAAAGCGTTGTAATAGGTAGTTCAAAAAATTGAAAGTGCATGCATTTTACAGCGCTTGTGAGAAAAGCGCTGTAAAATAATACGCGAAAGCGCTTCATTTTACAGTGCTTTTTTGACAAGCGCTGTAAAAGCCTTATAGCGTTATGCGCAAACATTATAAGACATACAACAGCGCTTCTATTAGAGCGCTTGTCATACAAAGCGCTGTAAAAGGTTCCGTTATTTTTAAAATATATTTTCAACAGCGCTTGTGTTTAGCAAGCGCTGTAAAAGGGGCGTTGTAAAAGGCAATTTTTGGCGTAGTGTTTGATGGTTAACAAATGTATTAAACTCAAACATCATAATCACTTGACCAAGTGACATTAAGTCATTTAATTTCGTTACATTAATATAACTGTTAGAGAATTCCAAATATATTTTTGAAAGTTTCCTCACAATTTATTGTTTGTGTTATTCTAGCTGCATATTTTCTATTTTTCCTATTTGCTGTATATATATGCATTATATTAGTTTTATCTCTTCTCATATTTGAATCAACTTATTTTTCAGTTGACTTTATATATATTTGCTGCTTTTTGGAGCACATCTTTGACATCTCCTTCATATTTACATCTTCGTCATTGACTCACAATCAGGTACTAGGAACTTTTCAAATAGCTTAGAAAGTGTCTTTGAAGCTTTGGATATCGAAACAACATAGTATAGTATATACTATATGTGTTATGTTTTGATTGATCGTTGAAAATAAAAGATACTTGTAGCTTTTTACTTAAGGCTGGATTTTAGTTTAGTTGTTTGTAATGATTATTCTTTTTTGATGGATTGGTAATCATTAGCATATATGTGTGTGGCTCTATGAGTTTGTGGTTGAATTGTTTTGATAAGTATTCTCTTGAAATGTACGTTACTAATTTCGACGATCTACTTACAATAAGGTCTAATGTTATAACTTTGTCCTTTTCACTTTTTTTTTATACAACTATTGAATTTCTTGTTTTTACTTCTAATCTTTAACATCATAAGGTTAACTTAGTTGTTGTTGGAGAATGAAGATTACTTTCACTATACATTCATATATGAAGGAATCAAGCCAGTGATAATGATAGAATACCATTTGTTTCTACTCATACAAAGAAGAAATGTTGTGACTTATTTTTTATTGCATTGACGGTGTTGGTTGTTTTCAAATATGTTACGGAAGACAATTGATAATATTTGTTATAGTGACTTATAGTAAGGATATATAAAAGAAAGGATATAGGCTCTCTGTGCTGCTATAACTTTCGCCTCCAAGAATCTAAAGGAGAAATGTGCTTATAATATGGAAACTTGAGAAAAGTCATTAATTGATTGTGCCAACAAATGTTTAACTCTTATCAAGACAAGATACTAAATATTCACATCTGATATATAATTTCACTCATAATCATTCTACTTATTTGCTTTTTCATAAGCATATTTAGGGTGTATGTGTTGATATATAGAATAACCTTTTGCAAATCTTTGATATATAGACAAATTTCCTAAATCTAAAAACTCAACTTTATATCTAAAAATTAAAAATTATGTGATAGATTAAGCATATGAGAAACTTCTTAGCAAATGTTATGAACTTGATTCAACATTGATTTTTTGGAGAAGATGTGAATGACATAATTCAAGCTGCAAGACATATATATCATTTTTTATTGATCTTCGTATGTAAAATACAAGTTTATTTTTAAATTTATTTTTAAACAGTAATATTATGTTCAGGTGTATTTTTTTTATTGCTTGTAGGTGAAGATTGAAAGCTATTTTATTGATGAAAATAGAATTTTGGCAATTAGGTAGATATGAATTAGCTATTTTTAATTAGATATCTTTGTAAGACTTTATGTGTATTAAAAATATATGTTTGTAAGACTTTATGTATATTATTGTATATTTATATTGTAATTTAATTGATTTTGCACAATAAAATATTAAATAACAAATAATTTATCTACGGATAAAAAAAACATTGTAGTCAACCCAATATCCACGGAATATGACTATCACTAAAAAGTATAGTAGCGCATAAAACTATCGGTATAGAAATTATTAATCTTTGCAGATCTCTATGGCCACGGCGCAATCTCCATAGGAAAAACTTTTAGTTTAGTCCAACAGAAAAATGCTGCCACTATAGGTTATAGCGACAGCAAAATATTATAGGTATATGTTGAGTATAGACAATGGAAAAACGTGTCCTCCGTATAGATTTTTCGCTAAATATCTACGGTATTTAGACTTTTACCCAAAGCTTTTTCTCTTACTATAAGTCAAGTTTTTGGTGGTGAACTTATCTATCAATATAACATTGCTAAATAAATTTATCAATCCGAACATGTGGTAGTGACATCCCACACTAGCAACAAATTCCATCTTTAATACGTGAATATAATCGTCCTTGTATTTTTTACTGCAAAATTATTAATAATATATAAATAATTAAAATTCTTTAAAAAATATTTTTCAATATATATAAATCAATGCAAGCATATTTAATCTACTTTGCAATTTTGTAGATTACAAATAAGATTTTAACAATTTTAATTTAAAATAACTTCTCTCAACAGAATTAATAGTAAAATGGATAGTTAAGATTTATATTAATATTGATACTAATACTGATAAAAAATTCTAGTGCATCTAAACTTTTGAACTGAATACAAAACCCATATCTTCATAGTATTGACATAAATAATTAGTATTGAAAGGAAAGAAATTGGAGGAAAAAGTGATGAGATGGATAAAATATAAACTTCAAAGTAGAATAAAGTAGTTTATTGAATTTTAGTCTAGCATTTAATTGTTCATTTAGTTAGAGAGATTAAATTATGTGATCATATTTATTTGAAGTGGATGTATACAGTCGAACAATATATGAAGATTTTAAAAGATTATATTAAGAATCCACATCATCTATTGTTGGAAAGTACATAGTAGAAAAATCTATTGAGTTTTGTTCGGACTATATGTCGAAAGCAAAAGCAATAGGAATTCATAGGTATCTTCATGAGGGAACATATGTGTGGGTAATGAATGGTATATGAGTCTTAAAACGTAAAAGCATGAGATGGGATGAAGTACTTCAAACACATTTGATATAATATGTGATATTAGATAGACAATAATCAATCGAACATGTACATAAAAAAACGATTTAATTAAGGAGGTTAAAAATTGAAAAGTATAAAGCCAAAAAAGTATAGAAAAAAAATATAAAGATAACCACTACGAGAATCTAGCTAAAATTAATGAGCGCATTGCATTCATATTGAAAATTTCTGACTGTGCACCACAGCTCCACAATAACCAAGTGATAAAGTTTTTTAAGAAAAGGAAACAAGGGTTGAAGAGATAAGGTGCAGGTGCTGTTGTTTTGAATCTCACACTGACATAGAGTTACAAGAATTTAACCTAATGATGCAAGAAATGGAAATCAAATGAGGATCTCAAATCTCTCAGCTTGCGAGACACTCTCACAGACATTTGTCAAGCTAGTCATAATTTTATGAGGGGATTAAATATAAAGTAAAATAAAATAAAATTTTAAAATTTCATATATTAAACTTAACTAATAAACAAAAGAAGTTCATTAGATTTTTTATTTATATTATATAATGTAAATTAAAGCATGAAAAATAAAACATGACTTCCGCGTGTTATACAATATTGTATTTGTATTTTATTTTATATTTCAATAACATTACTCTTTTATTTTTATTAACAATAGGAAAAGAAATGATATTTAAGTTTAAAATAGTAAAGATATTAGAGTTCATTGACCACTTTCAAAAATAAGCATTCAACCAAAAGTTCAATACATATCTCTTTATCACTAGACAAAAATATCTTAGATAAATTAAGCTTTTTAGTACTACTACCTGTTAAATTTCTGAAGACAAATCCAATTTTCCGAATATATTGACGATAACAAAATTATTGGGCATCTAATCTTTTGAACCGAATACAAGAACCCATATCTCCACGACATAAAAACTTATGAAGAATAATTAGTATTGAAAGGAAGGAAATTGGAGGAGCAAAAATGATTAGATAGAAAAAAGACTAATTTCAAAGTAGAATAAAGTAGTTTACTGAATTTCAGTCTAGCATTCATATGGGGAACGAATTTTCACTAGTCTTTATATTTTGAAAAGGGAATGAAAAAAAAAATAGAGCTAAAAAGTAATGGAATCTAAGAATATTAATACGTGACTCCCTCAACCAAGAACCAAATGAAAATTGACATGAGAGGAGCAGAGGACGCTAAGCCTCAATGATTTTGATTCCTTCAGATAAATATATTCTCACCTCACATGCTTTGTGAGGTTTTCAATAGAAGGATGAACTCTAATCATATTTGCTCTTTCGTCAACTATAAATACAAGACAACGGTTCACAGCTTGAAGGTACAGTAGCAACATTCAATTCTACAGTTAATTTCATTTCAAGAGCTTTTCTTTCTTCAACCGAACCAAACATGTCAAGCTTGTGCGGCAACTGCAACTGCGCTGACAAGAACCAGTGCGGGTAAGTGCTTCTCCATTTAGTACGACGAGATTCATGTGTATTATATTGGAGTAAACTTCTATACATAAATCTAAAATGATGCTATCGACTACAACTGTTTGATTTAACTATATATATTCTCCATCATATGCTATGTTATGCTATTCAGGAAGGGAAACAACTACGGTGTGACCATTGTAGAGACTGAGAAGAGGTAAAAGTTTACATTTGGTGTACATTGTATTACGTATTCAATGCTTACATGTTTCTAATAATTCCTAGACTCAATGCAAAGCTAGCAGATTAAACAAATAAAAATTTGCTTAATATGAGTATCATTGTTTTGTGCAGCTACCTGGAGACTGTTGTCATGGATGTTCCAGCTGCTGAGCATGGTGGGAATTGCAAGTGTGGTTCTAACTGCACTTGCACTAACTGCACCTGCGGCCATTAAGTAAAATATGCTAATGTAATTGCCATGAGTTTGGCAATATGAAGTTAATAATGTAATCTTGTACTAAATAAATGTGTGTTTTGTTATGTTACTTCATGTCTGTATTAGTGATACACAATTTATATAACAGCCATGTTGTGGCATGATGTGGTTAATGGAGTTGAAGTCTAAATTTTGTTTGTTAATCTCTTTTGAAATGCTGCTAAGACAGGGACACCATCATCCACGTTAGCACAGAGCATTTATGTATGCTATAAAAAGAGATCAACTAAACATGGTGAAATTTATTAAACTTCAACCTTCAATAATCTATGATGTATGTTCAAATGTATCGGTTAACCTTTAAAAGAAATGATTAGTAATGCAATCTCTCACAAAAGAGCACAAAAGGTTGAATGGTAACAAAAAAACCAAAAACATACTTAAAAATAATTGTAAAGTTGGAGAGATAGGATAAAATTGAAGAGACAAATTAAAGAATAGTTGTTTTGATTAGTTAATTAAATTAAACAAAATCTCTCTATTAAGAGATAACTAAATGAAACAATAAGTTCTTACAAATTATAGACATCATATATTCATCCTTCTCCTTTTACTATTATTATATGTATCAACTTTTGTGGCTTATCTTCAATATACATCATATTAAGTAAAACAGATGTATTTGATTTAAAATTTGATTTTTTTCAATAATTTTCTTTGATTTATTTTTGTTTAAGTTTCGAGAGGATGAAATATTACGTATTCAATTTTTAATGAAATAGCCATTAAAATTTCTAATAAATTCCTAAAAAATGATTCTAATAAAAAATATTTATCGCGCATGTTAAATTTCAAACAAAACAAATCTAAATTGAATATAGTCCGAATTCCCTACTAGATTCATGAACAATAATTACAACAACAAAAATGAAAATCACAAGCAAAATAAAATTAAATCCCTACCCCCTCCCTCCCAAGCATAAGAAAGAAAAAAACTTCGTATTCCAAAATTTCTGTACATCACTCAGGGCACTATGGATAGTAATCACGAAATCAAGGCAGCCCTAAGTATATGCACTTTACACTTTTAACTTTATTATTATGCGATAGCGTTTAATATTTCAGTTTTATTAATTATTATTATATATTGAAAAAACTAAATCGTTGACTTTCAGTTCAAAACGACGACGCATCAAGTTCCGGCGACGAGAATTCTCCGATCGAGCAAGTAGCACTGACAGTTCCGGTAAACGACGATCCATCACTGCCAGTCTTCACTTTCCGTACATGGACACTAGGAACGCTAGCATGTGTTCTTCTATCGTTCTTGAACCAATTCTTTGGATTCCGACGAGAGCCTCTTTCAATAACGGCAATCTCGGCACAGATTGCGGTGGTTCCGTTGGGTCACCTAATGGCATCGACGGTGACGAAGAGAATTTTCTTGAAGGGAACGAAATGGGAGTTTACGCTGAATCCAGGGAAGTTTAATGTGAAAGAGCACGTGCTTATTACAATCTTTGCTAGTTCGGGTGCTGCTAGTGTTTACGCGATTCATTTTGTTACTGCCGTTAAAGTATTTTATAGGAAGGAGATAACGGTTTTGGTGGCGTTATTGGTTGTTTTCACGACGCAAGTTTTGGGCTTTGGTTGGGCCGGGGTTTTCCGTCGTTATTTAGTGGAGCCCGCTGCCATGTGGTGGCCACAGAATCTCGTCCAAGTATCGCTTTTCAGGTATACCTTCTCTTCGATTGATGTATTTCACTCTTCAATCCTGGTTGGTTGGTCTCTCATTGATTATCGGGTTATTATTTTGATTAATTAATAAATTTGAAATTGACTTTACTGTCTGATTTTCACACTATTCATGCCCTATATTGAGAGGCCATTTGAAAAAAATATTGTCTCAAAAATAAATTCATATTTCAATTTTTTTTTAATGTAATATTAATATTTTTTTCAATTGTAACTCTTCTGATTAATATTACATATACCATTTTGAATTAATTAATGGTAATTGTGAATACACCATTAATTAATAAAAATGATTCGATAAATGTATTATTCTTTCTCTAACATTTATATAACTTTTTTTTTTTTAATTTGCGAATGATTCTCTAATTATGGATTGCAAAGAATAATCAATGTTAGAAGTGTTTTTGGAATTCTAATACCTTTCTTCCTCTCATACTTCTTTTCATATCAAAGAGAAATTAAGGTTACAAGTGCTTGAGATACATTTGTTCATTAGCTTTTGAGTTTAATTGATATATAAAGTCAATGTAAAAATTTTACATTGATATCTAATCTAGTGGAAGTTATCTATTTTGTGTTGTCATACTATAAAAGTGGCATAAGGTACGATGATGTGATGGAATCCATGAATCTTATTAAATGTTAGTGTAAAACCATTTTGCATTGTAAAACTATTTTACATTGGTCGTACATATTCCTTTTGATAAAAAAATTTACCAAAATGAAATTAAGTTTTCCCTAAAAGTAAGAAATGTTAGAATTCTTTTTATCTTAGAGTACTCTCTTCATATTTTGAACTAAATTAGTTATTTCTTTTTAAAAAAATTACTAATTAATTTTTACACCTTTTTTATACTAGTCAATAAGTAAGCAATCAATATTATGAGGAAGACAAACACTAATTGCTTCTTTTAAAAGATAAAATTGAAAAAATAACTAATATATCATGTTTAATAATACTATGAACTTTATTAATTTTCTTGATTTAGTGAACAATGTCGTATAGTAAATGATATAGTTAATGCAATTTAAACTTGTGTTTTCAATAATTTGAAAGTTCAAACATTGCTTTTTCTCAATTAATAAATTCTACTTATTTGTCTTGAAACTTATGTTTTCAACAATTTGAAAGTTCAAACATTGTTTTTTACAATAAAAAATTCTACTTTTGATATCCTTAACATGCGAGGTGCTTCCACAATGGGAGGTACTTCCCATAAGCACTATGCTAGATAAACACTCCCATTGTGGCGTTAGAAAATTGGGTGCTCATGGAGATGAATGCTTCTATAGTCACCCTTTCTCTCATCACTTTTTGTGAGTCATGCACAATAAATCATATTAAAATAAATTGGTGTTGCTGAAATATAATAATACTGAGTTATTGGTGGGACTTATTTAGTAAATTTTTTTAAAGTACTAGGTTGGAGAGAATGGTGCTTATTAAGCACTACAATTAAAAAATTATGAAATGATTGATGTGTACACATGAGACCCATTTTAACACCCAATTTGGAGAACTCCATTGTGAATGCTCTAGGCACATGTTAGCATGACCTAAAAGGCAAAGTTACTAGTAGTTTTTTATTTCTAAGACTTTTTTTGATGTGTTTCATACTTTCTTTTGACTCCTTACAAAGGGGAAAATGGATACTTTTTCTTTTTAAAGGCAAACTTTTGCACTTGATTTTTGTTCTAACGTGATTATTACTTGAATTTACCAAAAACATATGACAAACTGTGTATTTTGAAATTAGAAAAGGTGTTTTTAATTGAAAGAAATGTTGAAAAAAGTAAAACAATTGAATACATTTTATGAGAGATTCCATAAATGTTGTTCCACTTACACAATCCAAAGCATTATGGAGCTGGGTTAACTTTCTATCTAGCATTCCCCTGTAGTAGTAGTACTAGTCAGAACAATGCTAGTTAGTTATACAGCTACTTGTTCTTAATATATGCAGAATTATTGAAGTGATTCCACCTAACCAAAGTATCTGATCAAAACATAATAAATTTTGATTTGATTTCAGGGCACTGCACGAGAAAGAGGAGAGGCAGAAAGGAGAGTTAACTAGAAATCAGTTCTTCCTTATAACATTTGTTTGCAGTTTTGCATATTATGTGTTTCCAGGCTACTTGTTCCCAATGTTAACATCACTCTCTTGGATATGTTGGGTGTTTCCCAATTCAGTTATAGCACAACAGTTAGGTTCAGGGTTGCATGGTCTTGGAGTTGGGGCTGTCGGATTTGATTGGTCAAGTATATGTTCTTATCTTGGTAGCCCTTTGGCTAGTCCATGGTTTGCTACAGCTAACATTGCTGCTGGTTTTTCCATTTTCATGTATGTCATTGTCCCTATTGCTTATTGTCTCAATCTGTACCAAGCAAGAAGGTTTCCCATATTTTCAGATGATTTATTCAAATCCAATGGTCAAGAATACAACATCTCAACTATCATTGACTCTAACTTTCACCTAGACTTTGAGGCTTATCAACGTGAGGGCCCTCTTTATCTTAGCACCATGTTTGCTATGTCATATGGCATTGGTTTTGCTTGCCTTTCTGCAACTCTTGTTCATGTATTGCTCTTCCATGGCAGGTATGCATATAATTATAGTTGAATTTCTATGCATGTCAATTTCTTTTTTCTTTTCGACAAAGTATGCAAGTCAATTTCTATGTAGTATTGGCACTTATATGATATCAACGTATGTTACGTTTGATTACTTTCACTAAAGAGAGAATTGGGATAGTACCTATAGTAGAAAAGATGGTAAAAACTTGGTTTAGGTGGTTTGAACATGTGGAGAGAAAACCTGTAGATTATGTAGTAAAGAGAGTAGATCAAACGGAGGGTAGTCAAATCACTAGAGGCAAGGAAAGTCCTAGAAAAACTATAAGAGAAACTATTATGAAATACCCAGAGATTAATGAACTCAAAATAGATATGTTATATGATAGAACGTTATGGTGTCATTTAATCAATGTAGCCGACCTTACTTAGTTGGATAAGACTTGTTGTATTGTTGCATTATCGGTGTCAACATGTTGGCGTGTCTGTGTTAATGCTTCATAAGTCGCTATAAATATTTTACAAGACCAATCAATAATATTTTGTTGTCTTATTTAATGATTTTAAAAACACATGATTTGTCATCACTAGTTGATAATGTGAGTGCGTTATCCGTGCAGTGATATATTGGAGCTAAGTAAGTCTGCTTTTCAAGGGAAGATAGATATACACACGAAAATCATGAGAAAACATTATAAACAAGTTCCTGAATGGTGGTTTATTTGCATTCTTGTGTTCAGCATTACAGCAACTACATTTATATGTGAGTATTATAACGATCAACTCCAGCTGCCATGGTGGGGTGTAATGTTAGCCTGTTTTGTTGCCGTGTCATTTACTCTTCCTGTTGGAATAATCAGAGCCACAACAAATCAGGCACCGGCTTTGAATGTGATAACAGAATACATAATTGGTTACATCTACCCTGGTTATCCTGTTGCCGTTATGTTGTTTAAAGTGTATGGGAATGTGAGTATGAAACAGGCCATTTACTTTTTGCAAGATTTTAAGCTTGGCCATTACATGAAGATTCCTCCAAGAGCAATGTTCTTGGCACAGGTTTGCACACTCACGCTTTCTTCCCCCATCATATTAGAAACCAGAGAGGAGTGGTTTCTTATGTTGTACTCCCTCTGTTTCAAATATAAGAGAAAATGAGTTCAACAAAATTGCAATATATTAAGTTTCTTTGACTCATGTTTGCTTATATTTTGAGACAGAGAATATTATTTTAAAGGCTAAAATACAATTTTTGTTCCTTCAACTTACTTTTTCAATTTCAATTTGTTCCACCTTAACTTTAATTTTGGTTTCAATGTGGTCATTTCTGTTTAAATTGTGTTAGAAATTGAATGACCACAATATTGGTGTAACTTTCACAAAATAAGGCATCATTTCGGAACAAAATGTAGAAGACAGAGTGATCCATTTAAAACTTTTAAAAGATAAGAAACCAAACCCGAAACTTAAAAAAAGATAAGAGACCCGGTTGAAACTTCCTAAACTTTAAAGACCAAACTAAAATTAAACAATAAGATGAAGACCAAAAATGTATTTTTTTTCCCTCTATAGCACCGACACGACACCAATATTTTAATTACATTCATTTAATTCCTTTTTTTTTCAAATTTTTACCAGTGTTGACATGTCAATGTTAATGTTGTGTCTGGTGTCTGTGTCAATATTTGTGCTTTTAGATTAGACTCTAATTTAAATTGTCTTGTAATTGATAATTATGATCCCCCCACTTAATTGCACTATTTCCTCTTTCAGGTACTTGGTACCATAATAGCCGGAGCTGTGCATTTAGTAACAGCGTGGTGGCTACTAGACACAGTTCAAGATATATGCCATAGAGAGTTACTTCCAGCAGGAAGCCCATGGACTTGCCCAGGTGATCATGTATTCTATGATGCATCTGTGATATGGGGTTTGATAGGACCACGCAGAATATTTGGAAATCTTGGACACTACTCAGCCATCAACTGGTTTTTCTTGGTTGGGGCTATTGCTCCTTTCATTGTTTGGCTAGCACACAAAGCCTTCCCTAATAAACAATGGATTAGGCTTATTACTATGCCTGTGCTATTAGGAGCATTATCTGAAATGCCACCAGCTACACCAGTTAACTACACTAGTTGGATTCTTGTTGGATTTGCTTCTGGATTTATTGCTTACCGTTACTATCGTGGCTGGTGGACCCGTCACAACTATTTGTTATCTGGAGCACTTGATTCTGGATTAGCCTTCATGGGGGTTTTGATTTACTTGTGTTTGGAGATGCAGCATATTAGTCTAAATTGGTGGGGTAGTGACCCAGATAGATGCCCTTTAGCTTCATGTCCAACCGCTCAGGGTGTCATTTCTAAAGGTTGTCCTGTTTATTGAGTTTGCATGTGTGTAAGTAGGTACATGTAAGAAATTTGTTTCTTATTGAGAACACGTGCAACGTATGGGAAAAAATGTAGTTGTAGAAATAGCTCAGATGTACATCAATTTTTAAAGGTCTTCATTGATCTTCATTGTTTACGGGATTTGTATAAATCTTTGTAAAATATTTGATTCAATAATGAAAGTTGTAAAGTTTCCATTCACTTAGTGAATAAGATAATACATACTAGTACTCCAAAATGTCTTAAAATGATATTGATATATGCCGCTGTCTGGAGTTCTCTTGTTCTTAGAAGTCAACGTTAGCATTTTGACCTTTAATTTCAGTAAGTTATTTCATTGTATTAAATTAGTGCTTTAAGTTTTTATTGTAATAGATTAGTCTTTTTAAGTCCTAAAATGTGTATATTATTAATTTTTAGCAGTTTTCCGTCTAATTAATATTCTTCGAACTCATTTATTGTAAATTGAGGTTTATGTCAATCTTGGTAAAAAAAAAATCTGAAACCAATTCTTTAAGTTGTAAATCGGAGCTGCAATTTGGTTCATCAACAATTTCTCCAACTTTTGTATGACTTTTTGGGTATATGCTTCGGGTCTACAAAAAGAAACACAACCAATTTCAATCCTTTGGATTATTGAAAAGAAAACTCAAGTCTCATATAGATACAAGATAGAGTTCTATATTAGTTTATATGAAGTTTGGGGTGGATAGAATCCACAACCCGTTCGAAATCTTAACTGTCCACAAAAACTAATCGTAAATGGGTGGGTCGAGTGGTTGAGTGAGTAGACGGGTGGACAAAATTGGTTGCACGCTGATTAAGATAGGCGGATGCGGATTAAAATTATTCAACCACAGTTACATGTACCTACCCGAGAGTATATACAACACAAAAGGAATATTAATACACCTGCACGCTACTGCACCATTTTAATGGGTGTAATATATTTAACACATGTTATTTACTATGCATAATTAATGCATACATATTTAATTTACGATACAATTTTTATTAAAATAATGCATAATAATGGCGTGAAGAAAATGAAACGGCTTAATAAAAAGAAGATTAAATGGTTGGCTTAAAAAATGAAAATGAAATTGTTATGAAGATATTTTTTGAAGGATTAGAAATAGAAAGAATTGGTACTTCCCTTATCCATTTACTTATTTTGAAACTTTTACTCTCGTATATTATTGTGTTTTTTGTCTCTCTCATCTCCTTCCTCCGATTCTGTAATGTCCAATTTAAAATGCTGAAAACTAGCAGACAATCAAACAAATAGAACAATGTTCGTTTGTTCCTCTTTGTCCTCCTCCTTCTTCTTATTCTTTTTCTTGTACGTTTTTCACGTTTTTGTTTTGGTGATGTATTGATGAAACAGATTTGACCTAAGATTAATGATGCCGATTTTTTTATTTTGAATCTCTATTTCTACAATTTGTTTTCTTTTAGATCTTTTCTAAGATCTAATCCGTTTCAAACCAACCTTAAACCCGCAACCCGTTTTGATCTGAAAGTCGATCAAATTGTAGAAAAAAAATGGGCGGAACTGGGTCTCTATATCCCACCCGCGGTTCGGTTAGATATTTTGAGCCCTATTTGATCTGTTGTCCACCCCTATATGAAGTGGTACTTCTTACTTTATAAGTCCATTTTGTAAATATGAGTTAGATCCAATACAAAAATCTAAAATGGTGACATAAGAGGTGTATTAGGATGATAAAATGAATTTGGAACATATACCCAAAGACCAATAACAAATAAGAGGATTTTCATAATTGTTTTACCTCTTATTTCTTCTTTTTCTTCTGAGCAAATTTTGGTCTAAAATTTAGAAAGTCATAAATATGATTAAGTTTAAAAAAACTACAAAAATTGGATGGAAATTTATACAATAGACAATGGTGTACACATTTTATGACTAATGATCAATCTATTACAAAAGAACTTAAACAACTAAACTAATATAATTAAACAACTTAAAGAGTGGTAACAAACTAAACCACCTACATTTAAAAATAATTGAAATAAATCATGTCCCACAATGGGATTTTCAACAACTTTGATCAATTGGACCATTTTCGACATTGTTTCTTTTGAAATAAGGTTGGATGATTTTAAAGGTAAGTGTTCATCCTCCAAGTGTTCTCACAAATCCACCAAAATATCTACAATATCCCTTACCAAATCTCATAATCCAGTTTACTAATTTACTCGATTCACAAATTACAGATCCGATAATTTAAAATACCAAAATCACATATATGGTAAGTATCTTAATAATGGGTAGAACGTATTTTTCTCCATTCAATTTATTTTGAAATATAAAACTCTCTTAACCTTTAATTATCACCATCTAACTCAATCCCTTTTTCTTCGCTCAAAACCACACTAAAGCATCATTTTTTTATTCATCAAACTCTTAATCATCAAAAGGTAAGTTTTGTTTTTTGTTTTATTGATTTTTTATTTTAGTATTTATGTTTTTGATTTGTAATGAGCTTGTATTGATATATAATTAGTTTATAATTGTTGATATATAATTAGTTTATAGCCCCTCTTTTGTATTTCATTATGTCCAAAATAAAATTATTTATAGAAAAATAATATCACTTGAGAAAGAGTTACAACTCTTGGTTCTGACATTTGGTTCATGAAAAGGTATATACAAATAATGTTCATATATTGAATGAATAGTTGCAACAATCTGGTGGTTGATAAATGACTCATTTTTGCGCATGACATAAGTTCGAATCCAACAATTGCCCAACAACAATATCATGTCAATTAAATCCGTTTATATATATATATATATATATATATATATATATATACATATACATTTATATTGGAAATATCTCACAATACCCCATCATTTTCAAAATATACTTAGTCCCATGATTTTGGAAATATCATAGTTTTTAGGTAATAGCATTTTACAATTTGAACCATTACTCAGTAAACTATGGGTTTCACTTTTTTCGAATAGATTGGTAGACAAGATTTGAACCAGTTACTCATTAGAGCAAGTGTGCATAACTTACACATGAAATCTTGGTACTATCGAAAGAATTATAAAGATGACACATTTGATAAGGTCTTGTTTATATACTTTTTTGATGAGAATTTAATAGTCAAAACCTTTAACTCTTTGAAGCGGCCTCACTTCATCCTCACATAGGTAGACTATATAAAAAATACACCCATAATATGTATTTTAGCAAAGTCATGCTATATGTCTATTAAGAGTAAAACTCAACCTTCCAACTTTATACTTATGGTCCAAATACTTTTAACCTTTGAGATATATCTATATTCAAGTACTTGAAATCACTCTAATAATGTACTTTTATCATTAAACTCAAGACTTGATGTTACTGAGGGTGAGTGGATTTTCCACCATTGATGATTAGTTAGATCTGGGCTTGAGTCTCATTCTCAATGATGTCTTCAACATAATGTCCTTTGTCAGACTTTTTGTCAAAGCATCTGCAAGATTCTTTTCAGTTCTTACAAACACTATGGATATTACTCCATTTAAAAGTAAATCCTTTACATAGTTATGCCTTAAACCAATATGTCTAAATTTTCCATTATATATTTGGTTATATGCTTTGGATGGTGTGGATTGACTATCACAATATATGGATATCGATGCCATTAGCTTTGGCCAAATTGGTATCTCATACAACAAATTTCTTAGCCATTCATCCTATTTACTACCTGCAACAAGGGCAATGAACGTTGCGGCCATGGTGGAGTCGACAATACAAGTTTGTTTCTTTGATCTATAAGAAACTGCACCTCCACCAAGGTTGAAAATCCATCCACTTGTGGAAGCATGATCCTCAATATAAGTTACCCAATTGACATATGTATATCCTTCCAAAACTAAAGGATATCCATTAGAGACTAAACTATAGTAATTTTTTCCTTTCAAATATTTTAATACTTTATTAACAACATGACAATGTTCTTTACTTGGATTGCTTGTATATCGACTTAATCTACCAACAAAATATGTTATATCAAGTCTAGTACATGTCATGACATGCATCAAGCATTTGATTACCTTTGAATAATCTAATTATGCCATAGGACATCCTTTATGTGGTTGTAAACTAACGTTTTCATCAAATGAGGTAGAAACATGTTTCCAATTAAATTGATCAAATTTCTTTAGTACTTTCTCAATATAGTGAGATTGGGATAAACCAATATTAGGGACAAAGATTAACAAATCATCCATATATAAACAAATCATAATACCATTTTCATTGTGAAATTTACTATAAATACACTTTTCAGATTTATTTATTAATTTTGTACCCATTAGAAAGCAAAACCTTATCAAACTCTTGGTGCCATTGTTTGGGTACCCTTTGATGACAAATCCTTAGGTTGTTTCATATAAATCTCTTCATCTAACTCTCTGTTTAGGAAATCAGTTTTAACATTCATTTGATGAATTACAAATTTATAGATAGAAATTAGTGTCAAAAGCACTCTTATGGATGAAATTCTTGCAACAGGTGCATAACTATCAAAGTAGTTGATACCTTCTTTTTGTGTAAACCCTTTGGCAACAAGTCTAACTTTGAATTTATCAATGGTACCATCAACTTTCATTTTCTTCTTAAAGATCCATATACATCCTATTGGTTTGGATCAAGGTGAGAGGTCTACTAATTTTCAAGTTTTACTCTCCATAATTGAGTCTATTTCCTCTTGGATGACTTCTTTCAAAAAGACAGAGTCTTAAAACTTTATTACCTCTTCATATGTGTATGGGTCACTATCTAAATTATAGCAAATTGGTCCATAATTGTTAATGGAATCATTTGTAGTTTCTACAAGGAACATAAAGAAGTCTAGTCCGTAACTTTTCTCTTTTCTGCTCTATTACTTCTTCTATGTTCTGAACATATCAAAGTATCATTATTAGATACATTATTTTCTAGACTTTGTACAGTAGAAATGACTATTTTCTTTGGATGTGGAATTGAGTTAAATCTATTTTCGTTAAAAATTGCATTTCTTGACTCAATCAATGTCTTAATTGGATATGAGTCATTAGATTCAATAACAATGAATCTATATGTCTTGCTATTTTTAGCATAGCCCAAAAATACACTTTTAATTCCTCTTTCTCCAATTTTTTTTTGGTTCAGTAACCTTAACAATTGCTCTCCAGCCCTAAACTTTTATATAGTTAAGGTTGGGTTTTCTTTTCTTTCAGAGTTCATATGGGGTTATCTTGTTCCTTTTATTATGAACTTTATTTAGCAAATAACATGTAGTTAGCATGGATTCACCCTAATAACCTTTAGATAAACCAGAATATGATAACATGACATTCACCATTTATTCTAATATCCTGTTTGTGCTATCTGCAATTTCATTTTGTTGTGGGGAATACGGTGTTGTTGTTTGATGTACAATACTAGTGGACTCAAAATACTTAGGATGATAGAACTCTACTCCCCTATCATTTCTCAAACACTTAATAAAAGTTTCATGTTGAAGCTCTACTTGTGCTTTATATATTTTAAATTTGTCTAAAACTTCATTGTTATAGTGCATTATATAAACATAACACAATCTAGTGCAATCATCAATAAAAGTGACAAAATACTTTTTACCACCAATTGTAGGTCAACCACGTAAATCGCATACATCAGAGTGAATTAAATCTAATACCTTCGAACATCTTTCAACTCTTTAAAAAGGCTTAAAAAGATTGTCTTGTAATTTTAGTTAACATGCAAACAATACATGAATGTGAATTTTTATCAAAGGTTGGAACTATATTTGATTTCATCATATCATTCAATTTTCTAAAGTTAATATGTCCTAATCACATATGCCATAAATCACAAGACTCAACAATATTAGCATAAATCATATTATTATTATTATTATTATTATTATTATTATTATTATTATTATTATTATTATTATTATTATTATTATTATTATTATTATTATTATTATTATTATTATTATTATTATTATTATTATTATTAGACTGAATTACATCCGTAGTCCCTTAATTTAATTTCAGATAACGTTTTATTCCTTTATATTTTTTCCCGAGTTGGTCATTTATTTTAATTTTAAGTGACGGTTTGATATTTTATGTTTTAAAGTGTCAACAATGTTGTCCTTCTTTTTACAAAAATTCAAAAAAAACCATAAAAAAAACATCATTATTATTATTATTATTATTATTATTATTATTATTATTATTATTATTATTATTATTATAGTTACTAACAACATTACATTTGAATATATTCTCACAAAGGTAACCATTCCCTACAAACATACCATCTATAGAGAGAATGAATTTATCTCCCTCAAATATGTTGAGACTAACTCTATATTTAAAGTTTTGATGAAAATAAACAAAGGTTAATTAAGAAAGTTAATTATGATTCTAAAATGTTATGTTAATTTAACATGTGTTTTTGAGTGAATTTAATTAAGAACATAATCAAGCAAAGCAGAAAAGACAACAACACGAACACTCTGAATTAAAACAAAGAATGATCTCTAGCTTCAAATATGTTCATCACAATATGTTGATCAATTTTTTTCTACCTCTTTAACAAAGAGTCTGCCTTGGAAATTTATTCATATACAATCAGTACATGGCAAGGAACAAGTAGGATTCATCCAAGCTCAAAAAGGTTATCTGATCTCTAAAATAGAAGGACTCGAAGTCAGACAAAAATCAAGACAGTTTGTAACTCCAAAAATCAAACTGTCAAGAAAGTTCGATCAACCTTGACATATGACAAGACAATTGCAAAGGACATCCAAAATGATAAAAATGGGAACTCCAGATTGATTATTGAAGCTCAAGAAAGTTCAAACTAACAGTCCCAGATCATTAATCAATCTCCGTTTTTCTGCATTATAACAACAGTTGTGCCTTTTCTTATGCAATGACTTATAATTCTTCTCAAAACTTCTCTAACTACATTCAAGACTCAAGACAGAGATTGTATCATCCAAGATCAAGGAAGAAACGTCAAAGGCTTTTTTCTAAAAAGGACAGAACTGCTTTAAATGCTAAACCAGAAAAGTCAAAAAGCTGTTTTCAAAGCAGGATTATTTTTATTCTGAAATATTGGTTCAATCAAAATATAGAGCACCTCCAACAGCTCTTTTGTACCTTCATTCAGTGCTTCTACAACCTATAAATAGAAGGCCAATATCCAGAATCAAGGCAAGAAAATCAAGTGCTGAAAAATCCATAAATCAATCATATACATGAAATTCTGCTCTTTTGCAAAACAGAGGCTATCATACATTCTGCTATTTCGCGAAACAGTTGTTGATTCATATTCATATAGTAGATTGCGTAATTATCAGTAAATCCTTTGTAAAGAATCAATTCTCAAACAAGAGTTGAGAAGTCTCATATTCTGTCAAAACAATCCAGTTGTAAAAACTCAAACTATAAGAGTTTCTTTATAGCTTGTTTAAGATTACATCTTATCAAGGTTAGATAGGTGCTGTTATTGCTTTATGGGTGGAAAGTAATAGAGATTGAAAGTCAAGGTTGATCTAGACTAGGTGTTGCAAGATCAAGGGTAGCTTTCACGCAAAAGATTTTATAACAACAAATAGAACTCTCGAATTACTTCACATAGATTTATTTGGGCCTGTCAAAACAACAAGTCTAGGAGGAATGAAATATGGTTTTATTATTGTTGATGATTTCTCAAGATTTACATGGGTTTTGTTTTTAAAACAAAATGATGACGCTTTTGAAGCATTCAAAACATTTTGTAAAAAAGTTCAAAATGAAAAAGAATCTAGCATCATTTCTGTAAGGAGTGATCATGGAGGAGAATTCATCAATGCTTCATTTAAAAACTTTTTTGATGAACTCGATATATCTCACAATCTTTCATGTGCAAGAACTCCACAACAAAATGGAGTTGTTGAAAGAAAAAATAGAACACTACAAGAAATGGCAAGAACTATTTTAGAAGAATCAAATGTTGAAAGATACTTTTGGGCTGAAGCCATAAACACATCCTGCTATATCTTAAACCGTGTGTCTATCATAAAAATCATCAACAAAACTCTATACGAAATTTGGAAAAATAGAAAACCAAACATTTCTTACTTTCACATTTTTGGGTGTTACTGTTACATTTTAAACAACAAAGATCTTATTGGAAAATTTGATGCAAAATCTGACAAAGAAATCTTTCTTGAATACACAACAGAATCTAAAGGTTATAAAGTGTTCAATTTAAGAACTAACGTTGTTGAAATAAGTATGCATATATTATTTGATGAGTTTGATGACTTAGAGACAAGTAAAAAGGATGAGGAAGAAGAAACTCCAATTGAAACACAGCAGCAAAACAATTTGCAGAAAACAAAGATTGATAAACAATCTTTATTTCATTCTCCACCAAAAAGCTGGAAAACAATTGAAGATCATCCTCAAACCCATATCATTGGAGACACGACTGGTGGAATCAGAACCAGATAATCATTCAAGAATGATGAAAACAACATGGCAATGATATCTCAGTTTGAACCAAAATCAATCAAAGATGCAATTAATGATCAATCTTGGGTAAATGCCATGAAGGAAGAGCTACTGCAGTTTGAGAAAAATGAAGTTTGGACTCTAGTACCAGATCCATTAGATCAAACAATCATTGGCACTGGATGGGTGTTCAGAAACAAACTTGGTGAAGAAGGTAAGATTATTAGAAACAAAGCAAGATTAGCAGCTCAAGGCTACAATCAACAAGAAGGTATAGACTATGATGAAACCTTTGCTCTAGTTGCAAGGTTAGAAGCTATTCGAATACTTCTAGCATATGTATCTCATAAAATTATCAAACTATTTCAAATGGATGCTAAAAGTGCCTTCTTGAATGGTTTTTTAAATGAACAGGTGTATGTAAAACAGCCCCCAGGTTTCGAAAGTCAATCAAAACCAAATCATGTTTTCAAACTTACCAAAGCTCTATATGGCTTAAAACAAGCACCAAGGGCTTGGTATGAACGACTGAGTTCATTCATAATTAAAAATGATTTTCAAAGAGGAAAAATCGATACTACTTTATTTAAGAAAACAGAGGGAAATAATTTACTCATTGTTCAAGTATACGTTGATGACATCATAATTGGATCAACAAATGAAAAATTGTGTGAAAATTTCTCAAAACTTATGCAAAGTGAATTTGAAATGAGCATGATGGGTGAATTAAGATACTTTCTTGGCTTACAAATTAAACAATATGAAAAAGGCATTTTTATCTGTCAAGAAAAGTACATCAAAGATCTGTTAATTAAATATAAAATGAATGAGTAAAAAATTGTGACAACTCCTATGCATCCATCTACTTCTTTAGAAAAGGATGAAAATGGCAAATCTGTTTCTGAGAAAGAGTATCGAGGAATGATTGGCTATTTGTTATATCTAACTGCTAGTAGACCTGATATAGTGTTTGCAGTAGGATTATGTGCTCGATTTCAATCAGTGCCAAAAGAATCCCATTTAACAGCAGTAAAACACATATTTAGATATCTTGTTGGAACCACTAATCTTGGTCTTTGGTATAGAAAAGGTTCACATTTTGATATTATAGCATATTGTGATGCTGATTATGCTGGAGATAAAATTGAAAGAAAAAGCACAAGTGGAGCATGTCAGTTCTTAGGTGAAGCATTAATCAGCTGGTCTTGCAGAAAACAGAACACCGTAGCCTTATCCACAATAGAGGCTGAATATGTTTCAGCAGCAAACTGCTGTTCACAGGTTTTGTGGATTAAAAATCAACTTCAAGATTACTCTGTAAGCTATTCCAATATTCCAATTTATTGTGATAATACAAGTGCTATAAATTTGTCTAAGAATCCCATTCAGCATTCTAGATCAAAACATATTGAAATAAATCATCATTTCATTTGTGATCATGTCAATAAGAAAGATATTGAAGTAATCTTTGTTGATACTCAAAATCAACTTGCTGGCATTTTTACAAAGCCTCTTGTCGAGGATAGTTTCAATTTGATCAAAGAAAAGTTGAAAATTATAAAAAAATCCATAAAATTCTGGATAAATTCTGCTACTGCAGGAAACGGAGAACGTTTATCAGTCTCCTTTTTGCGATGCATCATTCCCCGTTCTGAAATACCAACAGTTTCTTTTATTTTAACATTTTCCCTCTCAAAATAAAAAAGGCAAATCTTGGCATTTAATACACATGCATTTTTGTCTTAAGGTAGAGTGCTGACACACACTCTTCAGCCCCCAAAATGTTTTTCCTCTTTCCCTAGGCACAAACAGTTTTCATTGGGCAGCAAGGTCATCATTATTCTCCTTTTTCTTTTCCTCTCCTCAAGTTAGAAAATCTGCTTTGTCTCTTTCATCTCCTCACCTCCTCTTTCCCCAAAAGTTGTGTTGCCACTCTCTCTAAATACCAGCCCTACTATTCATCTTCTTCCCTCTCAATCTTTCACCCACAGAACAACCATGGCACGAACCAAACAATTAGCACGCAAAAATGCCTCTCCATGCACACCATACTCTTCCTCTTCTTCATACGAATCTATGGAACGTTCACCCTCTCCACCACCGAGACCAACACCCCCACATACCTCCTCTACCTCTCCTCCTTCTAACACCAACCAAGAAATCCTCAATCTCAATCCTCTGTCTACCCTTCTTCCACCCCTGTATACTCGTCCCACACCAAGCATTGCTCAAGTTCCTCCACATCTCCGTACTCAAACTACTCCTCCACGACGCTCAATGAGAGTTCAATCTGGCATTGGAACTTCAAAACCTTCGAACCCTAAAACCTTTGAACCTCTGTTCTTCATCCTCTCAGATTCTAAGAGAGACGATTCTTCTGATTCTTGCCCTCCTTCATCAGCAAGAGCACCCATCAATACCACTCCATTAGCAAAACCATCAACACAACCAGAGCCATCAACACACACACCAACAAAAACTACGCCATCAGCAACAACACCATCAAACAATCAACCATCAACATCAGAAAAAACACCAACAAACACTGAGCCTACCACACCTTCCAAATCTATTTTCACCTCTAAACCCTCACAATCAACTCCTCCACACCAAAAACGGATATCGATAAATGATATTGTTTCTCCTCCTACCAAACAAAATGAACCCTCTCTTAATCTAAACCACCAACAAAACCCATGAAAACAAAAATCACAATGACAATTGCTTAATACCTTGCTTGCAAAAAACTTCCAAAGCCTCAGAGAAGAAAAACTCTGGCCTCTAAACAAAACCTAAAAAAATGTCAGAAACCCACCGCTCCAAAACATTCTCCATAATGTTCCCTACCACGAGAACGTTCTCCTGCTCGCTCAGTCCCTCCTCCAGAATCCTCTCCCCACCCACAACCTTCCCCACAAACACACACCAAACATTCTTCATCCCCTCAATCTTCTTCTACCTCTACTTCATCTGCCTCTGAGCCGTCTCCTCCCTCAAAGAAACCCAAACAAACTACTCCTCTTCTGATTTGCCCTAATTAATCAAAACTTTTCAATGAAAAATGGGCTCAACGCCCCTGATTATGTGATTCTGCTCATAGTGATGTATCTTTGTTCTCAATTAAATGAAAAACTAGTTTATTGCATATAGTGTTTTAAATTCTGTAAATTTAAAATCTGCACAAATTAAGGGGGAGCTTTTAAAAAACTCTTTCACATACTTGATATTAGAATCAGAATTAAAATCTAAATTAACATGTTTGTCATCATCAAAAAGGGGGAGATTGTTGAGACAAACTCTATATTTAAAGGTTTGATGAAAATAAACAAAGGTTAATTAAGAAAGTTAATTATGATTCTAAAATGATATGTTTATTTAACATGTGTTTTTGAGTGTATTTAATGAAGAACAGAATCAAGCAAAGCAGAAAAGACAACAACAAGAACTCTCTGAATTAAAACATAGAATTATCTCCAGCTTCAAATATGTTCATCACAGCATATTGATCAAACTTTTTCTACCTCTTTAACTAAGAGTCTGCCCTGGAAATTTATTCATATACAAATAGTACATGGCAAGGAACAAGTAGGATTCATCCAAGCTAAAAAAGGTTATCTGATCTCTAAAATAGAAGGACTCAAAGTCAGACAAAAATCAAGACAGTTTGTAACTCCAAAAATTAAACTGTCAAGAAAGGTCGATCAACCTTGACATATGACAAGACAATTGAAAAGTACATCCAAAATGATTAAAACGAAAACTCCAAATTGATTATTGAAGCTCAAGAAAGTTCAAACTGACAAACCCAGATTGTTAATCAATCTCTGTTTTTCTGCATTATTACAACAATTGTGCCTTCTCTTATGCAATGGCTTATAATTCTTCTCAAAACTTCTCTAACTACATTCAAGACTCAAGACAGAGATTGTACCGTCCAAGGTCAAGGAAGAAACGTTAAAGGCTTTTTCTGAGAAGGACATAACTGCTTTAAATGCTAAACCAAAAAAGTCAAAAAAAGGTTTTCAAAGAAGGATTATTTTTATTCTGAAATATTGGTTCAATCAAAATACAGAGCACCTCGAACAACTCTTTTGTACCTTCATTCAGTGCTTTTACAGCCATAGAAGGCCAATATCCAGAATCAAGGCAAGAAAATCAAGTGCTGAAAAATCCATAAATCAATCATATACATACTTGAAATTCTGCTCTTTTGCAAAACAGAGTCTATCATACATTCTGCTATTTCGGGAAACAGTTGCTGATTTACATTCATATAGTAGAATGCATAATTATTAGTAAATCCTTTGTAAAGAATTAATTCCCAAACAAGAGTTGAGAAGTCTCATATTCTGTCAAAACAATCTAGTTGTAAAAACTCAAACTATAAGAGTTTCTTTATAATTTGTTTAAGATTACATCCTATCAAGGTTAGATAGGTGCTATTATTGCTTTATGGGTGGAAAGTAATAGAGATTGAAAGTCAAGGTTGATCTAGACTAGGTGTTGCAAGATCAAGAAGGTTCTTTGTATTTAAACACTTAGTGGAAAATCTCACAGTGTGAAGACTAGACGAAACCCACGTAGGGTGAACCAAGATAAATCTTTGTGTGGTATTCTCTATCCTATCTCTTTATTTATCATATTGAATTGGTTAACTAAGATAAAACATAAACTGATTTTCTCTTTTAAGCTAATCAAGGAACGTTCTCTGTTTTATAATAAAAACCAAGAACATTCTCCGTTTTCTGTTTTCATAACCAATATCAATCTTGAGTTATTTTCTTAAGTTTTAACAGGAATTTTTAAAAGGTGCATTTACAATTCAAACCCCCCTTTCTTTTAAATCGACATTGTTACTTCAAAATACACATTTAAAACCAAACTTATTAAGTAAAGCAACATAAATCAAGTTATTCCTAACATCAGGTACATAAAATACATCTTTAAGGGTAAGTGTTTTTCTAAAAGTGAATTCAATGTCCATTGTTCCGTTTCCAGTGACTTGGACACTTGAGGTATTTCCTATGTACAAAACACTTCCATCTTCTTCATCAATTGTCTTAAATAGTTCTTTGTTTTTGCACACATGGCGGGTAGCACCAGAGTCTATCCACCAAGATTCGACATCTGCAATCATGTTGAGTTCAAAAATAACAGCAACAAGATTATCTTTTGTTGCACTTGAATTCTTCTATATGTTCTTCCTTTTAAAGAACCTGCATTCATTTTTAAAGTGTCTTGGTTGTCTACAATGATAACAATTTCCATTTCTTTTCTTTTTTTGTTCATCATTACCATTGTGTTTTTCATGAGATTTATCAAAATTATCAAAATCTCGATTTCTTTTCTTAAAAGTTTTTCTTGAATTTCACTCCTCCATTACATGGACCTTTTCATGAGAAATTTTGTTTTTAATATCCTCTTATTTATGGTACTCTTCTTCTAAATGAAGGTGATTACATAATTGTTCAAGAGATATGTCATTTTTCTTATGTTTCATGGATTTCTAGAAATATTTCCATGAAGGTGGAAATTTGTCTATTATGGAGAATACAATAATGGTTTCTTCCATATGCATCTGATGTTGTTTGAAGTTATTAAGAATGTGTTCATCTTATGCATTTGCTCCATTATTGATTTACTATCAAACATTTTATAACTATTAAATTGAGAAACAAAAAACTTCTTACTTGTAACTTCTTCTTGCATGTATTTTAACTAGAATTTATCCTATAGTTCCTTTGCAGAAATCCTATTTCGATATATATCGAACAAGGAGTCAGACATACTGTTGAGAATATGGCCCATGCATACATAGTCATCATTGTCTCGTTTCTACCTTTCTCTTGTTTCTGCTAATGTTTCCACTTCTTTCTCTAATGGTCATATGGTGTTCAGAACATACATTGTCTTCTAAGTTGCAAAAAGAAATTTCATCTGTTAGAAGCCATTTCTTCCAACTTCACAAAATTAGAAGTAATTTATTTGAGTGATGCAACCATTGATCAAAAATAATAGTAAACCTAAATATCATTGTCTCTATTAGTGTCAATTGCTGCTAGACTTTAATAATGAAGTTGTTGATGAAGATTATATGTAGCAAATTCCCAAGCATGTAGTTACATTTAGGTTCTATTCGACAAAGCCAATCGGATGCAAATGAGATGAATAGCGAATCCCCTTCATGGTACTTTAGAAAACCTTGATGCGATTTGCACAGACACACAAAGAGTATCTTTCAATAGTATGTTACAAAAGAGTATCTTTTAATATTATGTCCAAAATGACACTATTTATAGAAAAATAATGTTACTTGAGAAAGAGGTACAACTCTTGGGTTCTGTCATTCAGTTTGTGAAAGGGTATATATAGATAACATTCATATATTGACAGAATAGTTGCAACATTTTGGAGGTTGATCAATGCCTTGTTTTCGCGCATCACTCGAGTTCCAATCCAAAAGATATTGGTTTTCTTTTTATTCAAAAACAATGCGCACATAGTAATTGAACACACGACCTTACTATAAATACATATTTTTTTATGAAGACAAAGACCAAGGAATGTGATCAAGTAGCAAGCTCAAATAATGTTACTTGAGAAAGAGGTACAACTCTTGGGTTCTGTCATTCAGTTTGTGAAAGGGTATATATAGATAACATTCATATATTGACAGAATAGTTGCAACATTTTGGAGGTTGATCAATGCCTTGTTTTCGCGCATCACTCGAGTTCCAATCCAAAAGATATGGCTTTTCTTTTTATTCAAAAACAATGCGCACATAGTAATTGAACACACGACCTTACTATAAATACATATTTTTTTATGAAGACAAACACCAAGGAATGTGATCAAGTAGCAAGCTCAAAAAGACGTCAAATAATCAAAGTCAATTATGGTCAAACATACTAAAAGCCCTACAATGTAAAGTTACATGATGCAATCTAATATTCTTATGTTTCAAATGCACATGATAACCTTTCATTTTAGCATATGCGTCAAAAGTATTTTCAAAGCGACAAAAATACATGAACAATATATGAAAATAAAGTTTTTGACAAAACTCAATGTTGTATTTGACTACAACATATTGTAGTTGAATACAAGTGATAAGACAGTAGATGAAACTAAAAATTTGAATTCGACTATGTAATGGTGTATTCAAATACAAGTGCTAATTCAGTAGCTAAAACTGAATATATGTATTCGACTACGAAATGGTGTAGTCGAATACTGTTGGTTATTATGCCCTCTAATTATTAAAAACTTATATGATAGTCTAATTACAGATTTTAAAATCTAATTAAACAGGTTAACATATACAGTTTTCAAGCAATGAAATCAATATCAAAACCAACGTGATCAATATTAATTTCAATTTCAATAGATACGAATTTAAGGTCTTAACAATATAAAGATTCACATACAAACATTTAGTAAATCAATCAATACAATTTAAACTGAATTCGGCTATCGCATGCAATCAAGATTAATCATACAATCATGCAATGTAAAATGAAAATAAAGAGTAAGGGATAGAAAGTAGTGCACCGCGATTTTTATACTGGTTCAGCCGTCTGTTTGACGGCCTACGTCCAGTCCTAAGATCAAACCAATCTTAGCCTTTTCTAATAGAATCTTGTAGAGCAGTTTTACAGATGTTCCAGCGCTCCCTGCCTATCAATCTTAAAACTCTCTCCCTATTCTATTTTGCACCCACTGTATCCCAGAGTTTCTCCAAACTCTTCCAAGATCACAACAAAGTTTCTTCTTGATGAGCCCTCTCAACAATGAAGATAACTACCAGTTTCAATACTGGATTTTTCTCAGTTCTTTGTTTACAGAATCTTTGTTACAGAAAAATATAAAATGAAGAACAGAATATTTCTCAATCACTTGCAATTAATCTCACACAAGAAGTTGTTTGCCAATTTGAGTGTTTGTGAGATCTTTCTCTTTTTCTCTCAAGAAGTCTTTTTCAGCTCTTTATTGATCATCAATCGTCGTTTGTTCTGGGTCTGAAAAAGTACTATCAAAATGTTATTCAAATTGTGTCTAAAGTATTCAAAAGTTCTCTAAGAGTTCTGAGAGAAAGTGATTGAAAACAGGTTATATAGTTTCTGAAAAACAACAGATAAATCGATTGCCCAATCGATTTATTAATGCAATAAAAAGGCTCAATCGATGTCCCAATCGACTATCGCGAATCTTGTTTTTCTTGAATCTTGAAACTACATAAACTAATCGATTTCCTAATCGATTATTTTAATGCACCTTTCAGAAAATTATGTGCAATTCATAATGAAATCGATTGCCTAATCGATTATAGATGTTTTGTTCGAACAACGAGATCAAAACAATTGATTACTCAATCGATGCATTAATTCCCATAAGCGATTCAAGAAGTCACATAATCGATTTGGCCATATACTGAGTGTTCCCTGTAACTCAAATTTTTCTTCCAATCGATTTGCCAATCGATTTGGCTTAAAACAGGGATTTTGCTTATTCCAAGTAAATCAGTGTGCCAATCGTTTAAGTGTTATTTTCTGAAAGAATAACTTTATCAGTTGGCTTGGTTCAATCGATTACCTATTCGATTGATACCAAACTTATAACAAAAGAATTTGTCACAATTGATTGTCCAATCGATTGTGTTTGTCACATACCAAGTTCCTTTTGAAATCTCATTTACAAAATCGATTTACGAATCGATTAGTTTATTAAATGGCTTGGCCCTGTGACTTTGCACAATTGATTTGTCAATCGATGTTTACAATCAGTTTTAGTCTTGTGATTTGAGCAATCGATTTGCCAGTCGATTAGCCTGCTAAATGGCATGCCTCTGACTTGCACAATTTTTACCAATGATTGTGCCAGTCGATTGCCTAATCGATTAGCCTGCTAAATGGCTTGCCTCTGACTTGCACAATTTTTACCAATGATTGTGTCAGTCGATTTCCTAATCGATTATTTAATCACAAACTAAACATTTTCATACAACCCTTTTACAGAATCGATTTCCTAATCGATTTGCTCAGTGAATTTCCCAACTTTTGTTGATTTCTTGAGTTCCAAGTTATTGTCTCAAGTATGTAGGGTTGAGTTGTGGTTCTTGAAATCTTACTCAGTCAAAATGTTAGATTTATCACAAGATATATTAACATTGTATGTTTGTTAATTATGTCAAAACTAAGATTAAGGGGACTTAAGTTCAACAATCTCCCCGTTTTTGCATAAGTGACAAACATACAATTTTAACTTGAGTAGTACATTTCAAGATATAACATTACAATTATCACTAAAACAAGCTCCCCCTAAATTTAAGCAGTCATGGTACATGTAAGTAACACAACAACATATTATCCATTTTCATAGCATGTTGTTTACAATTTGGTATCGGGGCTAGAGCTTAATAACAACAAAAACAATTTAGCACTACATGCAGTATCTGAGTTGTCATGATCAAAATTATCATGCAATATCAGAGTAGTATAATTGCGAGTATCGTGCAATATCAGAGCAGTATAATTGCGAGTAACAGAGTATAATATCAGAACAAAAGTACCAATATCAAAGCTACCAATATCATAGCAGCACTATGCTAGCAGCGTAGAAGCAACACAGAATGTAACAATGTAACACAATTTTTAAACACAAGTTATAAATTCTCTCCCCCTTTGCCAGTTAATGCAAAAAAAATATAGCAACTTATAGCAGATTACAACAGAATATGGCAATGTTAAATTTGGTAATTATTATGGTGTCAAAGCAAACAACTATTAGGGTATCAGAGCAACAAAAAAAAAACAAATGCAAATGAAATAGATTATGGCAGTAGATCAATTGAATAAACTAGCTCATTTTTCATTCATTGAAGACAATACCAGTACAACAATATCAAAACAGTACATCATAGCAAAGAATCTAAAACCCTAAACACCTAAACTAGGTTGTTCCTCACTATTACCTAAGGGAGAGGTAGAGACCGCTGTATTACCCTCAGCAGGTGTCTCCTCAACGTGAGGTTCAGTACTATCTAGGATGGTGGGATTTTGTTCCTTCATTGCTTGTCTGCCTATCTCCGCAACATCGCTAAAAGATAGCTTAATGCCTAAATGTACTTGTATTGCATCAACATCCTGAACAACTGAGGTCAGGGATGCTTGGAGTGTCTTCAATGCAGCTTCCATCCGAGCATTTGAAGCTTGCATCTTAGCATTGTGAGCTGCCTGAGCTTCCATAAACTCCAACAACTTTGCTAAGTACTCCAGATTTGCTGCAACTGGCTTAGCTGCTTGCTGCGTATTCGGTTGAGCTGGTTCAACAGTTGGCTGCAATCGAGTCCAGATGTCGTGCACTCTCTTCAATTGCATTTGATTTACAATTGTTTCTCCAAAGAAGAGAGTGGTTTTAGAAGATTCTTCATTGACTAATGATACTTTAAAGTGTCTCATAATCTTGGTCATCAATTGTGGGTAGGGAAGTACCAGTTTTCCCTGTGCTGCCTCCAACATGTGCCTGAGCACAATCCATGTCCAGCTCATCTTGAGTTCTTTGGACAGCCCCCACAACAGAATCAAGTCCATTTTCTGGACCACGGCATGGTTTCCGGATCTGGGGACGAGCATCCGGGTCAAGGTATACATCAGCATCCGATGATGGACCTTCATTTGACCAATCGGCAGCGAAATAGTTTCGACAAAGCCGTCGACCATCAGGTCCTTCACAGCAGTGGGTCTATCAAAAGAGGCTTCCCAACCTTGATCTGCAGCTTCAGCCTCAGAACTGCCATCAATTGAATTCCCATGGAAGGGCAGTCCTGACATATTTGAGAATTCTTCAAAAGACATGGAGATTCTCTTGCCTTTGACTTCAACCTTGAAGCCATTGTCAGTGAGCTTGAAGGTGGAGTAGAATTCCCTAATCAGCTTAAGATAATTGTCATTTGTCGAGGAAAGAAAATCTTCAAGACCATGAAACCTTAAATGGTTTTGAAAAGTGAATCCGTCTGAATCAAAGTAGGTAAAATCTAGAGCTCTTCCCTCGTGGATTTTTCTTTTAAGAAACTCAGAAGGGATAACAGATTCAGTTTTATCCTTGGAGGAGGGAGCTTTCTTAGAAGCAGGAGAAGAAGCGGTTTTCTTCCTTTTCTGTGTACCTTCCTTCATGGCGTCAACCATGAGCTTCTCAATAGGATACTCCTTGCGTTTCTTTGATTTTCCTTGATCAACAGCAACAACTTTGCCTTTGTCTTGGGATAGAATTTTGTGAGTGGGAATTGGAATCCGTTTTGAAATAGTTGGTGGGGGAGAAGGGGTTCGCCCACTTGAAGATGAAGAAGATGTTGGAGTTCTTGGCTGGGTTTGTTTCACACGAGCCATTGTAATGTGTATTTTGAATGTAGAGATATATCCAGTATGGTTTGGAAGATGAAGATGATGAGCAACAGTAGAGAAGTTTTGAGAAAATCTGGAAAATCTGAGACAAAATCGATTTAGGGTTTAGAATGGATGACTAGAATCGATTAGTAATTGTTCCTTTTATACTTTCAGAACGCGTCAATCGATTGTCCAATCAACTATGTTACCTTTGCTGGGGAATGGTAATCGATTAGGTCATAATTACTTTCTAACGGCTTGTAAAAAGTTAAAACGGTCATATTTCCAAATCGATTCCTCAATCGATTGTCATCTCAGATCAGGAAATTTCTCAGATCAGTTCAGAACGTTTATCATCTCAGCATCGATTTCCAAATCGATTCATTAAAGTGTAGAATTTTGAAAAATTGAATAAATCGATTACCAAATCGACGCTCGGGCTAGAGTCCTGAAACCTTTCTCAATTTTGAAGTCTGGGGCCAAAGTAATCGATTTTCCAATCGATTCTTTAAAATATATGTCAATTTGTCAATCGATTGTAATGGTAAATGTTAAGGCATATAAAGCTTCCTGGGATCAATAAATCGATTAACAAATCGAGTATCGTGTTTCTAATTTCACAAATTAGCCACTGTATGGCATAAATCGATTATGCAATCGAATGTATAAAGCCAGTTTTCTGTGTATTCACAAGATAATCGATGTTACAATCAATTTGGCATAGGGATCAGATTTCACTAGGATCTATATGTCTATGAGCTACTTTCTTATGCCACAACCAGTTCTTATCAGCATTGGATAATAAAAAGCAAATAGTACTAGAAGGCAAAGCATAAAAATCAGGCATGCATATGTTATTGACATTTTAATCTACTAGTTTGATACCTTTATCATCCTTGTTCTCAATTATGCAAGAATATGATGAAAAATTTACCTGAAATCCTTTATCATACAGCTACCTAATACTTAGTAAATTTCGATTCAAACCTTTAACGTAGTCAGCATACTTTATATATCCACCATTCTTTAAATTAAGAGACAAGAATATTATTTGTCTCCTGTTACATGCTTGGCACATCCACTTTATAGATACCATAAGTGAGTCTTGGATGTCAAGCATACCTGCAAAACAGAATCTAAATTTTGGTTCTAGGTACCCAATTCAAATTGGGTCCTGGGGGGTCTGTTTCAAACTTTGGTGTCTTGACCTTCCAAATTTGTTTACATCCTCTTTTGGCAAGTTTTTTAAATTTGCAATTGAAAACAAAATGTCCTTTTCTACAGCAGAAATGACATGTTACAGCAGAGGATGCATACTGTTTTGGTTTATTAAAGACATTATGCATATGACTAGATCTACCAAACTTCTAGTTATGTTTAACATTCCTATATCCAACTCCATGTTTATTGTGATTATGTTTAACATGCATATTTGGTTTATAGCCTAGTCCAGATTTCTCATTGAAATTCCTTTGATTATCAAGAAGCATATCTAATTTACTTTTACCACTATTGAACTTTTCTATGTCACAATGCAGTGCATGAGTTTCCTTTTTCAGACTATCATTTATGTCTTTAAGAGACTCATGTTCCAGTTTAATTTCATCATACAACATGCATTTTTCTTCTAATAACTTCTTAGTACTAATCAACTGTTTAATAGTACTAATATACTCATCATGTAATTCATTAAATGCATCCTGAAGTTCATCATAGGAAGGATTTAAGTTAGAACTTACCTCACTTTCCGAATCTGAGTCTGTTTTAGCCATAAGACATAGATTTGCTTCTTCTTCTTCTTTTGAAGATTCAGAAGATTCATTATCACTCCAGGCTATGTAGGTCTTTCTAGTTTTAAAAGGTGGTTGATTGCCCTTAGCCTTTGCAGCCTTATTTTTGTTCTGCAATTTGAAGCATTCTGATCTTATGTGGCATGTCTTTCCACATTCATAGCAAGTCACTTTCCTATCATTTGTGTTTGAACTTCATGGCTTTCTGAACTTTTTATCTTTCTTTCTCTAGAATTTCTTGAATTTTCTGACTAACATTTCGACTTTAGGCTCTTCATCATCTTCGCTTTCAGAATTATCTGTGCAAGCTTCTGGTTCAGACTTAGATGGATGTGCTTGGGCTTTCAAAGACAGTCCTTTCCTTTTTCTGTCAGTCTGTGTAGACTCATTTAGTCTATGCAATTCCATTTCGTGCTCCCTTAGCTTTCGTGCTATTGCAGTAATCTTTGGCTGCCATTCTCTTGTTAAGCATCTCATGACTTTGCTGATCTGTTGTTCATTGTCAATTTCCTTGCCAAGTGCATTCAGGTTGATGACTATATGTGTGAATCTGGTTTGCATGTCATTGACTGATTTGTCTTTCTTCATATGGAATAGTTCGTACTCATGCATCAATGTATTTATACGGGCCCTTTTCACATCAGTAGTTCCTTCATGTGTTTGCTGCAATGTGTCACACATTTCTTTTGCAGATTTACAGTTTGAGACCCTAAAAAATTCGTCAGCAGATAATGCAGAAGTAATAACATTCTTAGCCTTAGCATTGTAACCTACTCTCTTCTTATTATCCTCAGACCAGTCAGATCTGGGTTTAGGGATTAGTGAATCACCAGTCCCAGCAATTGTAGGTATGTAGGGTCCATTTTCTACAGCATCTAGAATATCAATACCACTAGCTTCTAAAAATATTAACATCCTATGTTTCCAGTACATATAGGCCACACCATTAAAAGCAGGGGGCCTAGCCAATGAAGCACCCTCTTCTAGGAATTCAACTGAGGACATTTTCCTTAAAGAATTTATCTAAAAAGCCAAGCTCTTAATGCCACTTGTTGGTTATTATGACCTCTAATTATTAAAAACTTATATGACAGTCTAATTATAGATTTTAAAATCTAATTAAACAGGTTAACATATACAGTTTTCAAGCAATGAAATCAATATCGAAACCAACGTGATCAATATTAATTTCAATTTCAACAGATACAAATTTAAGGTCTTAACAATATAAAGATTCACATACAAACATTTAGTAAATCAATCAATACAATTTAAACTGAATTCAGCTATCGCATGCAATCAAGATTAATCATGCAATCATGCAATGTAAAATGAAAACAAAGAGTAAGGGATAGAAAGTAGTGCACCGCGATTTTTATACTGGTTCAGCCGTCTGTTTGACGGCCTACGTCCAGTCCTAAGATCAAACCAATCTTAGCCTTTTCCAATAGAATCGTGTAGAGCAGTTTTACAGATGTTCCAGCGCTCCTCGCCTATCAATCTTAAAACTCTCTCCCTATTCTATGCACCCACTGTATCCCAAAGTTTCTCCAAACTCTTCCAAGATCACAACAAAGTTTCTTCTTGATGAGCCCTCTCAACAATGAAGATAACTACCAGTTTCAATACTGGATTTTTCTCAGTTCTTTGTTTACAGAATCTTTGTTACAGAAAAATATAAAATGAAGAACATAATATTTCTCAATCACTTGCAATTAATCTCACACAAGAAGTTGTTTGCCAATTTGAGTGTTTGTGAGATCTTTCTCTTTTTCTCTCAAGAAGTCTTTTTCAGCTCTTTATTGATCATCATTCGTCGTTTGTTCTGGGTCTGAAAAAGTACTATCAAAATGTTATTCAAATTGTGTCTAAAGTATTCAAAAGTTCTATAAGAGTTCTGAGAGAAAGTGATTGAAAACAGGTTATATAGTTTCTGAAACAACGATGCATTAATTCACATAAGCGATTCAGTAAGTCACATAATCGATTTGGCCATATACTGAGTGTTCCCTGTAACTCAAATTTTTCTTCCAATCGATTTGCCAATCAATTTGGTTTAAAACAGGGATTTTGCCTATTCCAAGTAAATCAGTGTGCCACTCGATTAAGTGTTATGTTTCTGAAAGAATGACTTTATCAGTTGGCTTGGTTCAATCGATTACCTAGTCGATTGATACCAAACTTATAACAAAAGAATTTGTCACAATGGATTGTCCTATCGATTGTGTTTGTCACAGACCAAGTTCCTTTTGAAATCTCATTTACAAAATCGATTTACGAATCGATTAGTTTATTAAATGGCTTGGCCCTGTGACTTTGCATAATCGATTTGTCAATCAATGTTTACAATTAGTTTTAGTCTTGTGATTTGAGCAATTGATTTGCCAGTCGATTAGCCTGCTAAATGGCATGCCTCTGACTTGCACAATTTTTACCAATGATTGTGCCAGTCGATTGCCTAATCGATTAGCCTGCTAAATGGCTTGCCTATGACTTGCACAATTTTTACCAATGATTGTGCCAGTCGATTGCCTAATCGATTATTTAATCACAGACTAAACATTTTCATACAACCCTTTTACAGAATCAATTTCCTAATCGATTTTCTCAATGAATTTCCCAACTTTTGTTGATTTCTTGAGTTCCAAGCTATTGTCTCAAGTATGTAGGGTTGAGTTGTTGTTCCTAAAATCTTACTCAGTTAAAATGTTAGATTTATCACAAGATGTATTAACATTGTATGTTTGTTAGTTATGTCAAAACTAAGATTAAGGGGACTTAAGTTCAACAAATACAAGTGCTAAGTCAATAGTTAAGACTACACATTTGTATTCGACTACAACATGGTGTAGTCGTATACAAAACCAAGTCAATGGAAGAATTCATTATATTGTATTTGACTACAAGGTTTCGTATTCGACATTGAAATTTTGAATAAACTAGATGAAAATGGTATAGTTGTTCAAAACAAGGCAAGGTTGGTTGCTCAAGGATACAAACAAGAAGAAGGGATTGACTTTGATGAAACATTTGCTCCGGAAGCAAGGTTAGAAACAATTCGATAATTACTTGCTTATGCTTATTCTATTAATTTTAGATTATTTCAAATGGATGTCAAGAGTGATTTTCTCAATGGTTACATTAATAAAGAAGTATATGTCAAACAACCACCTGACTTTGAAACTTCAAGAATCCTTCACATGTTTTCAAATTAAAGAAAGCTCTTTACGGTTTGAAACAAGATCCAAGAGCTTGGTATGATAGGCTAAATAAATTCTTATGTGAACGAGGGTTTGAAGAGGGTAAAGTTGATAAGATATGGTATGATAGGCTAAGATCTAATGATCACACTTTATGGGTTCAAATCTACGTCAGTGATATCATATTTGGATCAACCAATAATGAAATATATGAAGAATTCTCATTAATGATGCAAGGAGAATTTGAAATATATATGATGGGAAAGTTAAATTATTTTCTTGGACTCCACATCAAGAAACTCAAGAAAGGCAACTTCATAAATCAATCAAAATATTGCAAGGAATTATTAAAAAGATTTTAGATGGACGACAGCAAAGAAAGTGGAACTCCTATGGGCTCCGGAACTTATGTAGATATATCAAAGAAAGATGAATCTCGTATTTCAATAGATATATCAAAGTATCGAGGTATGATTGGGTCTCTTTTATATCTATTGGCCAATCGGTTATATATTATGTTTAGTGTCTGTTTGTATGCAAGATTTCAGGCAGATCCTAAATAATCACATCTTGTAGCAATAAAGAGAATTATGAAATATTTGAAAGGAACAACCAATGTTGGCTTATGGTATCCAAAAGATAGTATATGTAGTCTAGTTGGTTATTCTAATTCTGACTATGCATGATGCAAAACGGATCAAAAAAGCACAATTGGCACTTGTCATATCTTAGGTAATACATTAGTATCATGGTCCTGTAGAAAGAGAGTATGTGTGGCCTTAAGCACTGCTGAAGTAGAATATATAGCAGCAGGAAGTTAATGTGCATACATTTTATGGCTCAAGCAGTAATTATATGACAATGGACTTGATCTCAAATGCATCCCACTAAGATGTGACAATACCAGTGCATTCAATGTGTTTGGTGCGTTCATGAAAGATCGAGTTATGAGCAATTTGAATAGCATTCTTGCTATCGCAATGCATCAGAGTTGGCTCAAAAAGAGAGATACCTATATCAGACAAAAGCCAATGCAACCAAATTATTTCAGTGGTAGTGGATGCCATAGCACGATACTCAGCTTCTGTAGAGGAGCGAGAGACAATGTCCTATTTCTTACTCTTCTAAGAAATAAGAGAGTCTCGAAGAAAGATACAAAATCTTGTGGTAGATTTACGATTTGTGGTGTCACCAGCCCAATCAGCATCAGAATAAGCTCGTAACACCAATGAGGATGACAATGGAAATAAAAGGCTTTGAAATTGAGTTCCTCGAAGATAATGAAGAATCCGAAGAACTGTTGCCCTATGTATTGTAGTAGGAGAGACAACAAACTGACTAACAACACGAACAACATAAGCAATGTCAGGTCTGGTAATCGTGAGATACACTAAGCTGTCAACTACGATACAAAGTGGAATCTAGTAAAGGAACACCATCCGAGGGAGCATATTTCACATTCAACTCAAGAGGAGTATTTGCTGCTCTAATATCAAAAAGACGAGCCTAGTCAAGAATGTTGGCAATGTACTTGGATTGAGAAAGAAGGTAGCCTCTAGGAGAGTAGGAAACTTCAATCCCCAAGAAATAGCAAAGAGTTCCCAAGTCCTTCATCTCAAACTGTTTGGCTAACTGTAATTTCAACTCATTGATTCCACTAACATCATCGCCTGTAATAATCATATCATCAACATATAGAGAAAGTATAATGCGACCATAAGTGGTGGACCTTATAAACAATGCATAATCATGTTCACTAGAGCGGAAACCAAGATAAGTGATCACAATAGAGAATTTCTCAAACCAAGATCGTGGAGCCTGTTTAAGACCATATAGAGCCTTTTTTAACTTACATATAGACTTGTCGAGGGACCATATAGACTTCTTCATGAAGCTCACCATTTAAAAACACATTTTTGACATCCATTTGGGAAATATGTCATTGACAAATAGATGCAACTGCAATAAGAGTACGAATAGTGGTCATCTTGGCTACAGGAGCAAAAGTTTCTTCATAATCCATACCATATTGTTGAGAGAAACCCTTAGCAACAAGACGTGCATTGTAGCGCTCAACTAACCCATCAAACTTAGTTTTGATCGTGTATACCCAACGAGACCCAATAACACGTTTTCTAGGAGGAAGAGGTACTAATTCCCAAGTGTTGGTTTTGTACAATGTAGATAATTCTTCTGCCATAGCCTGCTGCCAAAGAGAATAAAAAACAACCTCTTTATAGGAATAGGGCTCAGACAAACTGTGAGTAGAGGTTAAGAAAGAAGCAAACAAAGTTGAGTGAGTGGAATAGACAAAATCAGGTAACTGAGTAGACTTACGTTGACGAGAGCGGTAACGAGGAGGATCAACAATTGCAGGAGGTGGTTGGACAACCGATTGGACAAGAGGGATGTCATCATGTGGAGTAGTAGCATTTGTCCTGCAATTCTCAACATTACAATCGCTAGAAGCGTTATCATTAGGACCAAACGAATCAATATGGGTTAGTTGAGAACTCTTAGTAATCTGAGAATCAGAGGAAACATAGTAAAAAGGGATGTGCTCAAGAAAAACAACATTACGAGATACATAAAGTTTTCTTGCATGAGGATCATAACAACGATAACCCTTTTGACCATCAAAAACACACATGGCTGAACGAGAAGACAACTTATTGCGCTCTACTTGAGGGCGAAGAACAAAACAAGTAGAACCAAAAACATTCAAAGAATAGTAATCAGAGGTAGAAGCATACAACTTTTCAAAGGGAGAAAAAACTTGATATGATAGAGGATGGAATTCTTTTAATAGCTTGAACAGCAGTAAGAACTGCTTCTCCCCAAAATTCACTAGGAACTAAAGCAGACAACAAAAGGGAACGAGCAATCTCTATAATATGACGGTGTTTCCTTTCAGCAACTCCATTTTGTTGAGGAGTATCAGTACAAGATGTTTGGTGGAGAGTGCCATCATAAGCAAGTAATTCGAAAAATTTATTAGAGGTATACTCACCACCTAAATCACAACGAAAGCACTTTATAACAGAATTATGTTGAGTTTTGACCATTGCACGAAACATATGATAAATGTAAAAAAAATTTAGACCGATTTTTCATAAGATAAACCCAACAATAACGAGTGTAATCATCAATAAATGAAACGTAATATCTAGATCTACCTTTGGTGATAACTGGTGATGGACCTCAAACATCAGAGCGAGCTAAATCAAAGGGTGTATATGAAATGGAAACACTTTTACTAAATTGTAAAGCTGGAAGTTTAACAAGTTTACAGCCACAACAATTTGAGATATCACATGTTTGTAACTTTCCTAAGGCTCCAGTAGAAGCCAAATATTTTAATCTAGAAGCATAAACATGTCCAAGGTGAGAATGCCATAAATAAAAACTAGAAAATAAAGAATTCAAGAGAAAACTAGATAATAAGTCAACAATAGTTGTTGAGGCTGCAGTATCTGGGAGTTGCAGGTCATCCAAAACATAAAGTCCCCCCTATCTATGACCTATCCCAATCAGCCTCCCAACAAGAAGTGGAAGAAAACATAACCGAATAACCGAGATCACATATTTGACTAACAGAAGCAAGGCTCAAAGTAAGATTAGGAATATAATAAACATCAGAAAGAGACATGTTAGGTGTTGAGACAGAACCAATGCTTGCTAGTGGCATAGGAGTGCCATCAGCAGTCATAACCGACACAGACGAGACAGGTTTCACAGACACAAAAGATTTATCATCGTATGTCATATGATGAGATGCTCTTGAATCAATAATCCATATGGAAGGAGATATACCCGACATACTAGAGGAGTTCAAACCTTTAGAAGATGTGGCAGACATGGGATGCGATTGAGAAGCAAAAAGTTTTTGAAGTTGTTTTGCAATATCAGATATTTGGGAAACAGTCTCACATGAGTATACAGAACTAGAACTAGAGCCAATGGTAGGAGGAGCAGAAGCAATAACATTAGACGATGACCCCCTAAAATTCTTCTTTTATGATCTCCCCAATTTCGGACAATGTGTTTTCCAATGTGCTTGAAGAGAATCATCCTTAGCACCAGCCATAACAAATAATGACAGGAAAATACAACAAACACAATCACTGAGACAACATAAATTAGGGATAATCTGGTGTTGTGCGATCATGATTTCTCCCCCTACATACGTCGTTTCACCGATCTGACTATTGAAGACGAAGACCTGAGTGTTGTGAACCTGCTGTCCAAAAATCAGCCTGATCCAACGGTTAACGAATGTGCAATCAATGTTGTTGTGAGACTAATTTAACAAAATTGAGAATAGGGTTACTCTTCTCTTTTGGTGGTTGTCTTTCCTATCAAAATAGTCTTTCTCTTCTTTATAGTAGATCCCAAAATCAACAAAGCTCTTTGATACCATGTTAACAATGAAAAAAGGAAGAAGAGAGACAACCACTCTAGGGTTTCATAACATAGAATGAACCAAACTTGAGTTAATAGGGTTACAATGAGTATATGTACAAGAGAATAGAAATGTCTAAAATATCCTTACTACTAATATATAATAACATTATCAAACAGAGATTTTCTTCGCTTTATCCTCTGATCAAATCTCTCATTGTGCGATCAAATCTCTCATTGTGCTCATTCGACATAATTCAACTCATCAACTATGAGTTTATTCTCAAAGTCACACACACCTTCAATTTTCAAATCCATCCAAAAATAACCATTTTCGTTAACATAAAATATGTAAATTGTGTTGCGATTTGTATCTCCTTTAAAATAAAAATAGAATATATAATAACCTAAGAAAATAATATTAATAAATAAATTCATAATGGAAAATGTTTTAGAGTTAGTGCCACTGCATTTAATATTAATATCTATGTTATAACTGAATTTTTTATTTTCTGTATCATAATTCATAATAGTAGAAGTAAACTTATAATGTACTTGTTCACCCAAAAAAAACATAATGACCGTACAATATCTCATTTTTTTGGCAATGGTTGCAAGTATTCCATTCGTGTTATAATGTTACTTATTAAAAGTGGAAGAGAATACATGATAAAGTAAGGAAATTAACTAAGTTTTGTGAGTTGTTTAGTCAAAAAAAAGTTGCGGGTTGTACTACACTTCAACTTTTCTTCACTCTCAATAGGTATTTATAGCAATATTATGGGGAATTGTATATAAAATAATTGATATTAAATGGCAAAGTAATAAGCATTAAATAAGTTACATGGAATATTTAGGGTCCTTATTATACTATAAATAATATCATCAACTAACAAATTCCAAGTCTTATTTAGGCTTTGTCATTGTATTCATATTCAATAATATAGGTTAGCATCCCTATTTGATATCCTTTTTCCTTGGTTGCCAAATTCTTTACTGAGCAAAATAAACAAATTTGGTAGAAAACTCAGCATAAGTCAAATATCTTTCCTCTGAAATTTGATTTGCAACAAACCAAGCAAGAAATATTGTTCTAATCATTTCATAGTTTCTAAAAACATCATCAATTCTATATGAATATTTAAAAAGACATGTTGACCAGTTTCAGATATAAATTTGGATGAGGAATTTCAACAGAGACTACCTTGTCAATATCCTTTGCAGTAATGACTTTATTCTCTTCATCTAACCACAAGACTATATGTACATGAAAAAGTTCTCTTTTTTTAAACTCGACCGTGTACGTTCCTACAATAACTAAATTATAGTTGTTATAAGAAACTACTTATAATTATAAATACTTGTTTGCGACGACTTTTCAAAATATTTCATTTTTTTTTTAAATTTGACATCATTTCATCAAGTTTGATTTTGAAAACTCTAAACACAATATCAAGTCGATCGGATGCACTAAGTTCCCTTTGGGCTACAAAATCACGTGACAATTGTTGAACATATATCTTGGTGACTCAATAAAGGAATCTGGAAGGAGTACACGCTTTCCAGCTGATGAAGGATCAACATTGCCATTTTCAACGGACTCTTTGTAAGCCGTTTGAAATATCTGATCTAATGGTTTGTTGTTTGTTTCTAATGAATAAAAGGTGTTGAGCCTCTATCATAGTATAACAATCAACCACAAATTGTCGAAACAATCATCTTTCATATACAATGTTAATACCATGTTCAACTTGTCTTTCTTGAATTCTAAATGCAATGAACTCCCTAATTTCATATAAAAAATTTTGTGAATTTTCTTCAAAATCTCTAATGGGAAAAATTAATTGATATTCAAGTGGCATAAAGACAACATGTTTTCCACATATCGGAATGATCAAAATCGCCTACAATTAAATCGGCAACCTCATCTGTAGTAGGTATGTTGAGCATTCTTGAATCTTTTAAGCTGTTTCGAAAATGATTTACAAAGAGGATTAAACTCATCCATCATAGTTGTAAGATACTTAACTAAAAGAGACCAAAGGAATCACCACCACCATTAGGTCTACATATAACTAAAAAAATTATAATTAGAACAAAAAAAATATAATAAGAATTTTGGATAGTTTTTTTTTTAATTGTAAATCTATATTTAATTAAAAGAAAAAGTAAATGCATGTTATAGATACATAAAATATTGAGTCATATTTTGTACTTCATTTTGAGAATCATATAGATATCACTGCCAAAAAACCGGCGTTTAGCCACAGTTGTATACCCATGGTTATTTTGACCTTGCGATTTGTCACGGTTAACTCGTAGCTAACTTCTCTCATTTTTTTTCTTGCTTTTTTTTTTCATCTCTCTCTTTTATTTTTATTTTACTTTCTTCTTTTCTCCAAATCATAAATAATTTACTAAATCTTTATAATCTTTTCTCTTTGAATTTGAATTCGAATTCTTCCCGCAAAAATTATGAGTGCCAATATCTTTTCATCTTTCTCCTTTATTTTTGTTTTACTTTCTTCTTTTCTCCAAATCATAAACAATTTACCAGATCATTGTACTATTTTCTCTTTGAATCTGAATTCTTCCTCTTTTTTCTTTGCTCTTTCTCTTTGAATCATTTCTCTTTTCTCTTTCTTATTGAATATTTCTACTCTTGCAATTCACGAATGAATGTTAATGGTTTCTCCCTAATCAGAAAAACACACCAAATCGTTCCTCTTCTATTCGCTCTTTCTCTCTAAATCGTTCCTCTTCTTTATTTCTCTCTGATTTGTTCTATTCCTTTCACACAAAGACTTTATTTGAAGGCTAGGTTACATGTTCAAAAGGTAACTAAAAACCCTAAACCACTACATTTGTTTTGGGTAAAATCTCCATCTTAACTTTTTTATTTTCTTTTATGAATAATTTTTAGATATTATTGAAGCTCTTTGCTAACCTATGAGATTCAAATGAAGATCTTATTGCCTAAATATGCTTTTAAGGTAAATAGGTTTCATCTCTATACATTTATTTACAAAGGCTGAAGAAGCATTTGTTAGTTATTTAGTTATGTCGACGGTAACTAGATTTTTCAACATGTGTGCTCTTTGTATGTGTTGTTACATTTAAATAAATAAGTAAGGAAAAATATATGCAACTAAATCTTAAACCTGAATTGAGTCAATTTATGAATTTGTTAGTGAAATTATTGATAGTGAATTTGTGATTAAATAAGTAAGACATCTGTTTTATTGGATCTATATTTCAGTTTGGTGTATTGTAGGTGGGTGATCTAGTTCTTGGTCTAAGACTCTAAACGGTCTTATTAGAAAAAAGAAGAAAAAAAACTTATTGTAATGTTCTATCGTAAGAGAACTGCTTTTTTTTTTTTATATATATATATATATATAAATTGAATTTAAGACTGCTTCCAAGCTCAAGCAACAAACTTCTAATTATTCGATTGTTTGAAAATAAAATATTTTTACTTTAAAAGGCATTAAAAACCTAACAGAGACTTTTAATAACATTTAAATGAAATATGTTTGTATTTCTATTTTTCTTGTGACATTTATTTTAAATTCATATTTTTATAGTTATGTGATGTTAATTAATTAATAATTTATTTAAGGTTATTTGATTTATAAAAAAATATTGTTAAAAATAATGTAAACAACTTTGTGTGAGAAATCATATATAATTACAATTAAGGTATTCAATTAAATTGATATCTCCTATCGTCACGACTCGAAAATAAACAACTAAATCGTTATCTAACCATTTAAAAATATATACTTTTTCTCGAAATTTCGACAGAGTATCCTCTGTGACTTCCATATTTCTAAATTTATAAAATCTCTGTTTAACTTTCAATTCAGTCATAATTCAGATAACATAACTTAATTTCTTAATAGACGTCCCAAAAAAAAAACTTTCTAGATTCCAAAATAGCTGCAATTTACATCACACTCAACAAACGTTACAAAAAATGGTCATCGATCAAAGAGGTCTACCAAAAAAAAATATGTTGAGACTTGAATCATATAACATATTTCTACTCAACTGCCTACGAATCTGGAAAAAAAAAAAGGTAAGTCACAAAGACTTATTGAGGAGACAACAACCACCATCTATTAGAAGGGAAACACAAAAAGGCACGAATAACTGCTTTACAATCGGGCGACAATTATGTTAAATAATATTACTTAAAAATCTAGAAAAATTCTAAATGCAAATATATATACATATATAGTCATTAAACTTATAATTTAACCGTTCAACAGAAATATTAAAAATCCAGTTAATAACGAAGCGAAATCAAAATGAACAACCTTAAAATCATCATAAAAATCAACCAAGTAACAATACAAAATTTTTTTAGAACCAAGAGGCGGCTTCATCTCATTGATAACTCTTTCCTCCTAAAAGGGGCATTTCCCTTAGGGGTGGCTCCATCTAACGGATAACCCTCTTCTCTCAATCCTGCAACGCATCATCACGTATCAATTAGGGAGCTTACATCTCGTTGATAGCCATCTCCTCCTACGAATGACATTTCTCATAGGGGCGGCTCCATTTAATGGGTAACTCTCCCTAATCAAACGAGGTAACTAGGTGCACCTAACGCAGTTAACGGTCTAATGATTATAACAACGATTTCTCAAAATACATATTTAAAATCATTTCATCGTAATTCATTGAAAATATATTCAATCGCATAACAATTCAATATTTAAATATTTTAATTCATACGTAAATCAAACTAATAATGTATTGGCTTAATTGCAGTTTTGATCCCCCTATTTTAGTTGAATCACAAAAGTAGTCCCCTCATTTTATTTCTTTCCAGTTTTGATCCCTCAAATATAATTTTGGTACAAAACATGATGAAATTTTTTTTTTGCATTTATTTAAGTCACACCATACTTCAAAATCTCATTTGCCACAATTGTACCTGAAATTTATGATCATAAATGGTGTAGTACGGCTTTAAAGAATGAAAGTTCATCAAGTTTTGAACCAAAATTCTGTTTGGAGGACCAAAACTGGGGAAAAAACAAAATAGGGGACTACTTTCGCGATTCAGCTAAAATAAAAGGACCAAAACTGCAATTAAGCCTAATATATTATATAATAATGAGCATTAAATTAAATAATTGATGAAATTGAAATAAATTTCAAAGCTTGTGTTTCCCAAATTGTTCAACAAATACTTTAATATAGAAAACATGTAATATAATAATTATAGCATTATAAAATATATGACGATGGTCGTCGTCATCTCACAACTATGGAGAATCGTCTATGTTTGCTATCCAACAACTCTCATAGTAGCCGACAGGATCTCAACTGACAAATCTGAGTAACAAAAATATTTCCAAGACTTTAGAAAAAAATTATTCTGAAGTTTAGCTAACTCTAGGAAACCATAAAAATTATTTAAATATACTCTAAGCACAAAATAAGATTTTTAAACAAAACTACATTTTTCTATGAATTCATACTAGGATTAGAGTTATGCATTTACCTCAATGAGTCTCAATCAACAACTCTTAGAAGATGGGTACCCTTTTCCCTATAGCACAAATCCTAACTCAAAAATTTTAACCAAGAGAATTTGTAGGAGTATGAGAAATTATGTTTGTGAGGATGTTAAATTCATTTTTAAGGGTTGAGGGTTTGAGTATTATAAAGAAAGAAGAAGCAAGGAGAAGGAAAGGGAAAAAAAGCAGCAGCAAAAATGGGGGGGGGGGGGGGGGGGGGGGG
>JBBPBT010000850.1:308277-357811 GCA_037974875.1 Cicer bijugum | reverse complement strand
AGGAGATGTTCTGCGAGAGGGAGAGAGAGAGAGAAGAAATGGGAAAATGAATTTGAAAAAAACTGAGGTAAGGTGGAAAAAGTTTGGTTTTATTCTATTATTATTTTTTTTATTATTATATTAATTTTTTTTTCAATTTTTAAAAACACGAGCGTAACAATCTCCTCCCCTTATAAAAATTCGTCCTCGCATTTATTTGACTTTTTATTTAATTAATAAATACTACTGATCTTCAGATTCAACATAAGTTTGAGTACTTTGCACGGATGACTTCTTTGGGATCCCAAGTAGTTTCTTCATTGGATGGACCATGCCAAATAACTTTTACTGAAACGATATCCTTTAAGCGTAAACGTCTCACTTGGCGATCTAATATAGTTACTAGATGTTCAACTGGATGAACTCCCGAGAGATCAGGTGGAAGTGCTAAGCGATACGCTACTGGTCCGACCCTTCCTAAAATTTCAAATGGTCCAATGAATCTTGGACTTGGTTTCCCCTTCTTACCAAATCGCAAAATTCATTTCATTAGTGAGACTCGTAGGAATACATGTTCTCCTATTGAAAACTCTAAGGGACGATGCCTCTTATCATAATAAGATTTTTGCCTACTTTGAGCTGTCAGTAAGCCATCCCGAATCAATTTAACTTTTTCAATGGCATCTTGAACCAATTCTAGACCAACTAATTTAGCTTCACCAACTTCAAACCACTCTATCGGAGACCTACACCATCTTCCGTACAAAGCCTTAAACGGAGACCTACACCATGCAAAGAGACAATTTCATCCAAATAGAGTTTAGCATATTGAGATACAGTATATGTAGTCTTCATAGGCAAAAAGTGTGCCGATTTGGTTAATCGATCTATAATCACCCACACTATGTCATAACCCTTTTGGGTTCGTGGTAACCCTATGACAAAATCTATATTGATGTCTTCCCACTTCCACTCAGGTATCTCAACAGGTTGAAGTAACCCCGTAGGCTTTTGGTGCTCAGCCTTTACTTGTTGACACACTAAGCACCTAGAGACAAAATCTGCTACGTCTCTCTTCATCCCTTCCCACCAATACAATTCTCTCAAGTCTTGATACATCTTATTAGAACCTAGGTGAATAGTATAAGAAGAATGATGAGCCTCCTCTAAAATTTTCCTCCTAAAGCCACCAACATTTGGAACACGCAACCGAGACTTCAACCTCAACACACCATTAGAATCAACTGAAAAGTCTAAAAATTTACCATTTTGGACATTATTTACCATATTCACCAAGTATGGGTCTTGACTTTGAGCTTCTTTGATATCATCAACTATGGCTGGATGAATTTGTACGTGGGTTAAAAATAACCTAAAATGACCAAGTTCCAATTGAATTCCACTTTCAACAACTTCTTGAAATTCTTTAACTATTGGTCTCTTTACTTCTGCTATATGAGCAAGACCACCCGTGGATTTCCTACTCAAAGCATCTGCAACAACATTTGCCTTCCCTAGGTGGTATAAGATTTTGCAATCATAATCTTTCAAGAGTTCCATCCACCTTCTTTGTTTTAAATTTAAATCTCGTTGTTGAAAGATATACTTAAGACTTTTGTGATCGGTATAAATCTCACAAGTTTCACCATATAGATAGTGCCACCAAATCTTAAGAGCAAAAATAACTGCAGCCATTTCCAAATCATGTGTGAGATAGTTCACTTCATGCCTATTGAGTTGTCTAGATGCATAGGCAATAACCTTATTTAGTTGCATAAGAACACAACTGAAACCAAATCTAGAAGCATCACAATAAACTGCATAACTTTCACCACCTATAGGTAATGCCAAAATAGGTGATGGCGTCAAATACTCCTTCAATTTTTGAAAGCTTTCCTCACATGCATCAGTCCATCGGAACTCAACTTTCTTCTGGGTCAACCTAGTCAACGAATATGCAATCTTTGGGAAACCCTTCACAAAACGTCGATAATAACTGGTTAAACCAAGAAAACTTTGAATCTCCTTCACTATTTTGGACTGCTTCCACCTTACTTGGATCAACACTTATTCCATTCTTAGACACAACATGACCTAAAAATGCCACATTATCCAGCCAAAACTGACATTTTGAGAATTTGGCATATAATTGTTTATCTCTTAAGGTTTGCAAAACCAACCTTAAATGTCGCTCGTGTTTATCTCTTAAGGTTTGCAAAACCAACCTTATAAAATATCATCAATAAACACAATCACGAATTGATCTAAGAATGGTTTAACAACGCGATTCATCAAATCCATAAAAGCTGTTGGGGCATTAGTAAGCCCAAAGGACATAACCAGAAATTCATAATGCCCATAACACGTACGGAAAGTTGTCTTTGTTATGTCGTCCCTTTTAATCTTCAACTGATGATATCCTGACCGCAAATCAATCTTCGAAAAACATTGAGCTCCTTGAAGTTGGTCAAACAACTCATCTATGCGGCATAACGAATATTCATTCTTCACAGTTATTTTATTCAACTGTCTATAGCCTACACATAGTCGCATGGATCTGTCTTTCTTCTTTACAAATAAGACTGGTGCTCCCCAAGGAGAAGAACTTGGATGAATAAAACTCTTATCAAGAAGATCTTGAAGTTGTTCCCTTAACTCCTTAAGTTTTGTCGGGGTCATACGATAAGGAGGTATGGATATAGGATGAGTGTTTGGAATTAAGTCTATAGAGAATTCAATCTCCCTATCAGGTGGTAACCCAGGAAGTTCTTCAGGAAAAACATCTAGAAATTCACATGCTATTGGAAATTTTTCCAACTTCTCCTTAGCCACTTGTGTATCCATTGCCATGTTGGAAAACTATGACTTCTTTTTGATTAAAAAACAAGAGAATTAAGATCAACTCCAACTAGTTAGACATAATTCTCAATTCCAATTATGCACCAATCATACAATTTACAAACACAGCGGAAACTTAAAATCACATACAAGATTTATTCAAGGAGCATGCAAAACAAGCAATTTAACAATGCTGAATATTAAAGAGAAGAGGGATAGGAAAGATTGCACCAAGATTTATCCTGGTTCAGCCGTTGATCCAACGGCCTACATCCAGTCCTGTAATCATAATCATGATTCCAGCTTTTTCACTATAGAATGAATTCGAGTACTTTTACAGATTTTCCAGTCTTCTACACGACCTATCAATCTAACTCCCTTCACTTCTATCTTGTCACCCCTTTGATCCTTGTAGTTTATCCCCAAACTCACACAAGATCAAAGTAGACTTCCTCTTGATGATCCCACACCAACAAGGATAGCCACCAGTTTCCAAACTGGATTTGTTACAGCTTCAATTACAAAGAATTGTCTTTGTCACAAACAAAGAAAAGTAGTATCAAGAAATGTATTCAATCATTCTAGCACCACACAAAAGATTTGATTTGCCAATGAGTATTTTTGTGTGTTGGAAAAACTTTTCTTTCAAAGTGTTTTCAGAGATATGCAAGATTTGAGAGCAAGAGGTTCTGAAAATGTGAAAAGTTTTTATGCAGGTGTTCTTTCTTGTTGTGGTTGTTCTTCTTAAAAAGTTTTGAGGCACCACCTATATATATATTCAAGACAGACACAGAACAATCGATTGCCCAATCGAATGTGTAAGGAAACAATCGATTGCTGCATGGAATGTCGTAAATTCTGGGTTTCTGGAATCTTGAATTATATAGGCTTCACTTGATTGGTCAATCGATTGATCAAGTTTCTGAATCAGACCTGATGCTATGAAAATCTTTCAATCGAGTGAGCAATCGAGTTGGGCAAAACTGGGTGCTCACTGTGATATGAAATGTTGCATCAATCGATTGGTCAATCGATTGTCGTGATCCACTGATTCAGACCTGATGCCATAATTTCATTTCAATCGAGTGAGCAATCGAGTTGTTCAAAACTGGGTGCTCACTGTGATATGAAATATTGCATCAATCGATTGGTCAATCGAGTATCGTGGTCAACGTGACTCAGATACTGCAGATAATCAAGTTGCCAATCGAGTGAACAATCGAGTGGTCAATCGAGTGGGCACAGACTGAGTGCTCTCTGTAACTTGAATTTGAGCATCAATCGAGTTGTCAGTCTATTGTGCAATCGACTAGACAATCGAATGATCTTGTTACAGACCTCAGTTGTTTAATACAGTTTATGTGCCATTCGATTGATAACCCATGCAGTCGATTGTTCAATCGAGTGTTTACAGTTTTAAGTTTCATAACACATGAATGAATGACAAAAAACTCATTGGCATGTTTTGTGTGAGACTCTAGTGATTGATTACTTAACTTTGATACCTAGACACTTAATACAACTATACTAAGACTGCATCTTCCTCAAGTGCATCCTCCAACTATGGTTGATTCCTTGAGTTGCAAACTATTGTTCCAAGTGTTGTAGTGTCTTCATGTATGCCTGAAATGTTTCTTCATTCAAAACATTAGATCAAGCAACTATTTAATGTGCACGTGTATGTTTGGTACATAAATCAAAACTAGATCAGGGAAGCTTATTGCTTACATGCCAAGGCTAAGTACGCTTGACAACCTCTTCTCATTAACTTGCTAGCTTCAAGGCTGAGATTTAGTTATGCGGTACCCAACCACGTTCTCCTTGAAACAAGAAGACCGATTTCCCCATATCTCAAATTTCACCACTTTATTATGACAATCCAAAGTGGCATGATGAAAAGCCAACCAATCCATACCCAAAATCACATCAAAATGTATAAAGTCAATAACTAATAAATCTATCAGCAACACCTTGCCATCAATAGTTATATCCCAAGAACGATACATCGACTTAGCAAGCCAATTTCCTCCAACAGGTGTAGCTACAACTAAAGGCTCTTCTACAGAAGATGAACATTTACCAAGTCGAGTAGCAAACCATGAGGATACAAAAGAATGTGTAGCTCCATGATCAAACAAAACATGAGCATCTCTACAACCAATAGAAAGTATACTTGTAACTACTGCATTGGATGTTTGAGCATTCTGACGTGTCAAAGCAAACACTCGAGTCTGACCATTTTCTGCTGGCATCTGACCTCTACCATCAAATCCTTTACTTCCCTGCTGAGATGTTCCTGAACCTCTAACATAAGAATTTCTACTTTGACGCACAGGTGCAGAATGACCCTGAGAAGATGTCAAAGTTGTCGGTGTTGATGCATAACTAGAGGATGGATGTGTCGTGTCTACAAGACAATCCCTCATGATGTGACCTACTTGGCCACATTGATAGCACACCTTAGCATTACCATCTTTGGAGCAATTTCCAAAGTGAAACCTGCCACAAATAGAACATCGTGTAGCTAAAACACCAGAATATCTCTGAGGGAAAGTGGATTGTGATGTTGCTCTAGAATCTAATCTACGACTCTGCACTATCCCAGAAGATTGCCCATTATGACCACCTCTTTGAGACATGAGTCTTTGTTGCCCCTGATAACCAAACATATACCCACCACCGCAATTCAAATAGTTAATGTAAGATCCTCTAACCCTTTGTTTCTTCCGTGAATCTTGTTTATTGCCTCCTTTTTCTTTCTGTCGTTGCTCGATCTGAAGGGCCAAACTCAAAACCTCAGCAAAAGTAGAACAACTAGACTCAATCACAGATCTAAATAAGTAATCCTTCAATCCTATGATGAACCTCTTAACACACGTCTCCTCAGTGATAGGATAAGGAGCATGTCTAGAGAGCTGTGTAAAACGAGCACTATACTCTGAAACTGTCATACTTTTTGTTTGCTCCAATCGCTTAAACTTATGAGCTAATCCATCTCTAACACTCTCTGAAAGAAAACGAGCAATGAACAATTGAGAGAACTCTCTCCATGCTAATGAAGGTGACCCCAATTGTCTACCACGTGACACTATATCAAACCAATCACGTGCCACACCTATTAGCTGAAATGATGTCAATTCTACTACTCTTACCTCAGAACAACCCAATACTCACCAAAGCCGCTCTAGACTATCAATGAAGTGTTGTGGATCCTCAGTAGCACTAGACCCAGAAAAAGTAAGGGGTTTAAGCTTCATGAAGTTTGGTAAAGTAACCTCAATACCCCTCGTTGACCATTGATATTTTCATGCCTTTGATCACCCTCCTGTTGTGGTCCAACGACAACTCCAACAAGTTGTTGCACAACCTATTGTGATCCCTGCAGACCAACATAAAATTCTTCCATGGTTGGATTTTTGTGCCTCCTCCTAGGTACCTCAACATCAGCAATCAAACCACGTCCGCCAACATTAGCTCTACGCCTATTTCGAGCACGAACTGAAACACGACCTCGTTGACGAGCTCTTTGAGCTTGGGCAATTGACTCATCAACAATTTCCCTTAGTAGGCAATTCCTAGTCTTGGGTGGCATTCTCACCTATTCAAAGAATAATGATCAAAAAATTGAATAAGACGACAAGAAATTGTGGAGAGGTAGTGATGATGAATTTAAACACAAATTCAGGCAATAGATGAGACTCTCATAGAGTGCTAATAGCCCTTGCAAGTAATTTGTACCCAAGTACACAATTTACTAACAAGAATCTATTATCACCCTATGTTTGCAGCTATTAGAACCTACAACCAAGCTCTTATACCAACTTTGCCACGACCCAAAACTAAATGTCGTGACCGGCGCACAAGCTATACTCCTAGCATGGCAAGCCAATCAACTAACTTAACAATTAAACAACTATATCATTCTCTAACCATTTAAAAATATATACTTTTTCTTAAAATTTTGACAGAGCATCCTCTGTAACTTTAACATTTCAAAATTTATAAAATCTTTGTTTAACTTTCAATTCAGTCATAATTCAAATAACATAACCTAATTTCTTAATACACTTCCACAAAAAAAAGATTTTCTAAATTCCAAAATAGTTGCACATCAGACTCAACAGACGTTACAAAAGATGGTCCTCGATCAAAGAGGCCTACTAAAAAGAAATATGTTGAGACTTGAATCAAATAACAGATTTCTACTCAGCTGCCTGCGAATCTGAAGAAAATAAGTAACATAAAGGGGTAAGTCACAAAGATTTAGTGAGGAGACAACAACAACCATCAATTAGAAGGGAAACACAAAAAGACACGAATAACTGCTTTACAATCGAACGACAATTATGTTAAACAATATTACTTAAAAATCTAGAAAAAAAAATTATAAATTCAAATATATACACATATATAGTCATAAAACTTATAATTTAAGCATTCGACTGAAATATTAAAAATCCAGTTAATAACGAAGCGAAATCAAAATGAACAACCTTAAAATCATAATAAAAATCAAACAAGTAACAATACAAAAAAAGAATTAGAACCAAGAGGCGCCTTCATCTCATTGATAACCCTTTCCTCCAAAGGGTTGCCTTTCTCGTAGTGGTGGCTCCATCTAACGGATAGTCCTCTCCTCTCAATCCCGCAACGCATCATCACGTATCAATTAGGGAGCTTACATTTCGTTGATAGACATCTCCTCCTACGAATGACATTTCTCATAGGGGTAACTCCATCTAACGGGTAACTCTCCCTAATCAAACGATGTAACTAGGTGCACCTAACGCAGTTAACGATCTAATGATTATAACAACGATTTCTCAAAACACGTATTTAAAATCATTTTATTGTAATTCATGGAAAACATCTTCAATTGCATAACAATTCAATAATTAAATACTTTAATTCATACGTAAATCAAACTAATAACATATTATATAACAACGACCATTAAATGTAATAATTAACGAAATCGAAATAAATTTCAAATGTTGTGTTTCTCAAATTGTTGAATAAATACTTTAATATAGAAAACAAGTAAAATAATAATTATAGCATTATAAAATATATGATAATAATCGTCGTCAACTCACAACTATGGAGAATCGTCTAAGTTTGTTCTCCAACAACTCTTAAAGTAGCCGGCAGGATCTCAATTTACAAATGTGAGTATCAAAAATATTGTCAAGACTTTAGAAAAAATTATTCTAAAGTTTAGCTAACTCTAGTAAATCATAAAAATCATTTAAATATACACTAAATACAAAATAAGATTTTTAAACAAAACTACATTTTTCTATGAATTCATACTAGAATTAGAGTTGTGCATTTACCTCAATGAGTCTCAGTCAACAACTCTCAAGAGATGGATACCCTTTTCCCTAGAGCACAAACCCTAACGTTAAGGGTTGAGGGTTTGAGTATTATAGAGAAAGAAAAAGCAAGGAGAAGTTAGAGAAAAACACAACAACAAAAATTGAGGGGGTGAAGAGATGTTCTGTCGAGAGGGAGAGAGAGAATAAACGGGAAAATAAATTTGAAAAAAAATAAAGTGAGGTGAAATTATTTAATAATTATTATTATAATATTATTATTTGTTACTAAGAAACAAAACAATTTCAACACATACAACGTATGTGTGTTTATATATATTACACATTACACATTTGACTTAATATTGTAATATTATATATAACGGCTTTTTGTTAATATGCTTTTGTTGGTGGTATCTTTAGTAATGCATTGTAGATATCCAATAAAATGACCAAATCACACGTAATAAAAATAAGTCACAAAGTCATTACAATCAAATATTAATAGCCATTCAACAAAAGGAGTCTATTCTCCAAACCAATAAAACCAAATTCAAACACAAATGTCATACTAGATATAGACAAAAAAAAATAGAAAACACATTGTTCATTAAGTCATACGTTTATATCTATTCTATCTCAATACTCCTCTTAAGCAACTTGATAGGAAGGTTGATATATCCTTCATCAGTAATAGAGGGTGAATATCTCTTGCTAGTAGTGGGTAAAGCTTCAATAGATGGTATTTCAGAGGCAACAACAGTGGATGTAATCTTAGGCATTAAGTTTTGTAATTATAGTGATAAAAGTGTTTTACTACTAACAATTAAAGTCATGATAAAATGCTTATTAAAATTAAAACCCTTTAAGAAAACTTAAAGCATTAGATGTAAAACACTTTGACACCACATCACAACCCAAAACCTTAAAGCATTAGATGTATGGGTCATTCTCCTTATATATCCATTACAGTCACCATTCCTGGTCAATGTGGGACTAACAACTCATAATTGAATATCCAACAATCACTACCCTATAAAGCATTGTATATTATAAAGCAAAAATTTGGTACCGTCACCTAAAGCTATAACATTAAGTTTTGTACCGTCACCATTTTTTTTATACTCCCTCTTTGTAACAATCCCAATAAGAGTTCCTAAAAATATTTGTTATATAATATACAAAATAAATATTGAAACTTTTATAAAAGCAATTTAAAGGGAAACATGATTGTTAAAATCTTTTAAAGGTAAAAAGTTTAAAGAAAAACTTGTAAACCAAAATAGTTTTTGTTTACAAAACAAATTTTGGAGAATCATTTTTTTATAAAATTTACTGACTAAATTATTTGAATCATAGCCTACTCCAACAAGCTCAAATTTTGGACCTAAATGGTAGACGACATAGCAAAATTAAAGTTTGCAACTGATTGCACAATGCTATCAAATTGAAAGTTCAATCTAAATGAGAAATGAGTGATTGTGTTGTTCTATAACTACCCCCATTTGTAGCAACACCATAATAAAGTATTTTTTATATTGGGATGAATTCATTTTTAAATTTGTATAATAAAGTATTTTTTATATTGGGATGAATTCTACCACCATGAGAATCTTACAGAACCATTTCAATTGAAAAGGGACATTTTACCTATTAAAATCATATACAACCGGCAATCGAATTACTTTTGTTTTATATTCCAAGAAGCTTTGAGGGTGAAATTTTGAGAAATAGGTTCAACAATGGTAGCCATTTTGTTTTAAGAAATTTTGTTGTTGAGAAACTTAATTTTTGACAGACAAAATTAGTGTTTAACTGAATGAAAACGAAAAAGTAAATGTTAGAGAGAAGGGTAACCACAAAAATTGTTGCGATGTACTTTAGACTAACCTTTGACACCACTTTTATAGGCAGAAAAATTGAACTTTAATTTTAAAGGGAGGAAAATAAAAAGAAGAAACCTTATTTCGAAATTGAAATAAGAGATGTGGCGGATTGTGCAAGTGGAATTTAGAACGGTGAAGTATAAAATTTATCAATTTATTTAATATATTTAATATTGAATTGTTGATATTTAAGAAGAGGTACTGTTGTATTATTTTTCGGATATTTTTTTTTTAATAATCCTTTTTTTAAAAAAAATATCAAAATACTTTCTTTTTAAAACAACATTAATTATTTTATATATTAATCATGAAATTTATCATTTTTATTTTATATCATTTTTACTATGTAACGAATATGAGCTAGCCACCGTTTTATGTAGCTGAAATTGATTCTCCTCCAAATCACCTCCTCCTTTGTTTGCAGTTAGTCAACTATTTATTATCTCCTCAAACAAATTCATACTATGTAAAAATCATAAATAAAGAGGGAAAAAAAATTAAAAACTGAGTAAAAAAATTGTTATGGGGTCTTCAACATTTAGAACATGTAGATACTTACTATAAGTGATGCAAGCTACATGGAAAAATTAGTGATGCCATAGATGAAGATCGTGATTCAAATCAGAAGTTTTTGTACTTGAGAGAGCTATATCGCTTACTAGATTCATATTACCCATTAAAATTATACTTCATTGTAAATTAACATAGTGGGAAACATTTGCACCCAAAAAAAATAGTGGGAAACAACATGGCCCCCTTTCATAAACATGTGGATGAAAAGTGCATTAGTTAAATGTGGGAGGTTTAAAAATAAAATACATTGTTTATAATTATTATATATGTTGGGTGTATTTCATAAATATGCATAAACTGGTGCAAGAGTCTACTGCCATTAAAAAATTCACTTGATTATGATGGACAAGTTTTATACTTCCCCATATTAAATGTCATTTGACTGTGCATATTTGTAACCCTAATTTAGAGATGAAAATAAAATTGGATTGGGTGTTGTGTTAGAGCTTTTCGGTAATATATTGGGCATAGAGAATAAAGTTGAAATTTTTAATCTAACTGTAAAATGAAGGAGAGAAATATGTGGCATGATTTTCTATTTTTTGAGGGGTTTGATAGGAATGAGTTTCAAAAATGGAAATGTTTACATTGCTTGTAAGAAGAAGAAGAAAATGAGGGTTTTACCGAAATGAGAAGTGAAGGAAAGAGAACTAGTGGCATTGATTTGTTTTGTCGTTACTCCCTTTAGTTTATTTTCCTTCCTTTTTTATGTATCTTTAGATGACTTTGAATAAAAATAAATTGAATTAAGTTGGGCTAGGCCGCCGTTTTTGTGTTGAACATCTTTAAGTGGAAAAAACGGGTGTTGTTTATTGTCTATGTGGCAACTTGGGGTTGGTTGCATGATACTTCCAAAAAGGTATCCTAAAATAGTACTCGGTCCGTATAATCCTTCCAAATATTTCAAAAGATGTTGCATTTTTTTTATCTCGGATCCTTTATAATTTTCTTGTATCTTTGACACTCGTTATAAACTTGTTTTATTGTAGTCACACTTTCATTTCTTATGTCTTTCACTCATTAGAATATTTTTTGGTGGGATTCTGTTCCTTGTAATCTCACCAAAAAATTCTTTCTCTTTGTTATTTAAATGACCAACAAACGAGATGATCTTCTAATTTTTTATTCATCCTATTGTTGTGTTTTCCTGACACAACACAAATATCTTATTATTTGTTTGTCAAGAAATAATCACACAACCTGAATAAACATTCACACTTCCTATATGTTGTATCTAATCATTTCAACTTCTTCTTGGTTCCTATATACACACCATTCCTTTCGAAACCCATTAGAAAAAATTGTTTTTTTCGATTAGAACCGTGATCAAATTTTATAATTACCAATGAAAATCCTAGCTTAGTTGTCTGACGATAAATCCAAGCAATCAAATCATCTTGGGAGCTATATTTATTACTAGTAATAAAGTTTATCTCAACATCAATATCATTCATCACTTGCAATTCAATGCTTAGTTTCACAGTTGCTTCCTTGAGTTTCAAGTCAGGTACAAGCTCAAGTTTCAACTCAACTGCAAACTCATGTTTCAAATCACGTGCAAGCTCATATGTAGATTCAAATTGAGACTCAATTATAACTAACTACAAACATTTAATGCAAATTAAAATTCAATTATGTAGAAAACAGACCATTCTGATGCATTAACTATTATTGGATGAGTGTTAAGTTTTTGAAAAACTAACTAGCGAATGCGTGAATACGATAATAGTGAATTTTTGAAAACTTATTTATTAGATCCTAACATCTGGTACTATGTAGTGTAATTTGAGAAGTTTGAGGGGCCTCAATGCAATAATAGGGCATGAACAATTTTTGATATAAAACAGCTAACTTCATTGTCCATTGTCCAGAGCCTTTTTAGCTTTCTTGGTCCTTGATCTTATTGGATCACTAAATTCTTGTATTGCATCCCTTAGCCATGAGTCCATTGAGTTTCCAAGTGAGCTTCATTAATATCTATAACTTTAAGAGGGGTGTTTCTATGTGTTCTTTGCATTGCTTTGAAGATGCAATGTTTGTAGCAAATTATAAAATTTATTTTCTAAATATTGGTTATCCAATGATTTATAAAATTAAATATTGGTTGAATGGTATCTTGATGAATATTAGAATATATTGTCATCAATAGATATTAGACTGAACAAGTGAGAAAGAGAGAGGAAAAAAAGCAACCAGAAGAAAAAAAAATAGTACTTGACCTCGAGAATATGTATAGCTAGCTACTAGGAATATATTATTATAAAGTAGCTTTCAAGATTGTAGGTTTAGTTATATGGGAGGTTTTGGGTATCCAAAGGCCAAACATTAATTCATTTAAATGCAGACTCCTTTAAAAATAAAAAATAATGTAGATATTATTTTCTATTCATATTTTTTTCATATAAATAATAAAAATTTGAAAGCTAAAATAACATACAAAAACACTTTATTTTTAATTAATGATTTTATAGTATGTAATTTTTAGTCTTTGATTAAATAAAAAAGCATTAGTAATATTAATTAATATATTAAATATAACTCTCACAAACTCAAATAGGGATGACAATTAAATTTTCAGTACCTGAGTAAGGATAAAAACCCGCACAATGGGTATGAGTATGGGTATGGGGACGAGTACGAGAAAGTACTCACCTCACACCCGCACTTATATATTATTATTATTATTATTATTATTATTATTATTATTATTATTATTATTATTATTATTATTATTATTATTATTAGTATTATTATTATTATTATTATTGGGTTCGTTTGTTTGAGCATAAAAAAAATAATTTTTATTTTAAATAATTTAGAGGTTTTTTAAAAAATGATTTTTTTTAACTCCCATTTGTTTACTATTATAAAAATGTTTGTTGTTGCACTAAAATATAAAGATATTTTTATTTGTTTGAAAATACGAGAGTGTTTGTATATATGTTTGCCTATAACAAAAGAGTGAGAAATAGCAAAAGAAATTTGTAATAAGTTGCAAGTCTTTAATCATGTAACTGAGATATTTTGAGATACACAATATCCCACAACAAACTTATTCTTTTTATTGATTTGTGAAATAAAACTCTCTTTGAAGCAATGACAAACTTGTTCAATTGAGGTTTTTAGAAATATGGCTTCCACAATATGGTTGATAAATTTGAGAAATATTGGTCTGTTATTCATGGTATTGTGGGGATTGTCATTGTTTTGGATCCAAAATTTAAATTCGAGTTTTTAGAGTACTTTTATTCAAGTTGTTAGAGTACTTTTATTAAAAACTTTATGGAAGTTTATCTTCATTTGAAATTAACAATATCAAAAAATTATGTTACTTATTATTTGAAGATTATCAAGCTAAAACCAATAGATTGGTAGATAGTTCAATGAGAAGAAGTCAAATTTGGAAAATGGTAATTGTACCAGTTTTCTTAGCAGTTATGATTCATATGTCAATAATATCAATGATGTGCAACCAAAACCTGAGTTAGATCTATAGTTGGAGGGAAAGGTATTGCCTAGGAGTGCTACATTTGATATTCTTGGATGGTGGAAAATAAATACAATCAAGTATCCAATTTTGCAAAAAAAATTATCAATGATATTTTGGCCATCTCAATTCCACTTGTGCTTAAGAATCTGCTTTTAGTATTGGTGGTAGGTTGTTGAATCCTCAACGGTCTAGACTTCATGAAGATACTTTGGAGGCACTTATGTGCTCACAAAGTTGGATAAAACATGAAAAACAAGGTAATAATTATTGCAATATACTATTTATTCAATTAAATTTATGTTTAGTTTAACTATTTATTTTCTTTTATGTTTTAACAATTATTGGTATCATTAGACCACTACAATATTTAGAATCGAAAGATAAACCTTTGCAAACTTTTCAAGAATCTGATTGTCATGGAGAGGTAAATAATAATGATTTTATATTTAAGAGTTGTTTTGTTATTAATAATGACTTTATAATTATAAATAACTAATATAATACACATATTAATTTTTTTACAGATCTCGGAAAATATTGTCCAAGGACTTGCCACTTCATAAAATATTATTTCAGATGTTTTGATGTTTATTGTAGTAATGTGGGATCATTTGATATGTTTTGGATGTTTTGAGTTAGAAAATATTTAGGTTTCTAATACATTATGCTTTGGATGTAAGATATTTGTAAATTTTTTAAATTTAATCACAACAATAGCGATTACTTATCGATCTATTTTTTCTAAAGTGCGAATACTAGATATGGGTACAAGTACTTAAATACCCAAAGGACAAGGGTACAAGTATTAAAGTTGATACCCACGAGGATATAGGCACCGGTATGAATACCCTGTGGTTCAAGCAGAAACTGAGAAAGCAAAAACTTAAGTTTAGAATAAAACTAATTAAGATTGCATAAACTTAATTTCAGTACAATTTGTTAGAATATGTTGTATGATTGAGAGGAATTGAAATTGAAAATAAAAGAGTAAAGTAGAAAATGGAGATTGGTTAACAGTTTGGAGAATGTTCTCCTTATTACACCACTTATTAAAATCAAACAACTTTTATACTCTTTTAGAGTGTGTTACAAAATTGAATCTCAACTAACTTCTAACCATTCTAACTAACTTCCGATCATCCTAATTAACTTCCAACCATCCTAACTAACTTCTAACATTACATTTTGAATTACCTTTAACATGCCCCCTAATTCAAAGTGTTTCAATTTTATGTTAATCCAAGTTTATTCCTCATCTATTGGAACTTCACCCTCTTGAAGCTTTTGGATAAGATATTAGTCTTTTGATAATTTGTATTGCAATATGATAGCTTTATTTTGCTTTTTATTACTTGGTCCCTTAGTAAGTTAAACTTTGTTTCTATATGCTTGCTCCCTTCCATGAAGACTTGGATGTCTTGTACATTCTCAGATAAAATGTTCTATTTCACCACACCTATAACACATTTTTATGCGCCTTGTTATCAACAACCTTACAACCAACTATTGTCACATTTGATCCCTTAGATTTGCTACTATAAAGTGAATACAACTTTTTCATTTTTCTGAACATATTCCCATAACATTTTGTATCTTTCTTATAAATCTCCTTCATCTTTTCCTTCAAAAACTTCTACTTCAGCTTCACATCCCTGTTGTTAGGATCGATATCAAGGGTTTTTTTTGATGTCGTATATATATATATATGATCCCTTCTATAGAGGGCCTTCACACTAGTTCTCTCAAGCTTCATAATCTTTGTGCACAATTTCTCTGTCTGTTTATAGTCTTTCAACTTCAGCCTGCATGCTGCATCATTCAGATTGCAAGCAACCTTCAAGGCCTTGACACTCTTCTTATGCTCTTTACTAAATGAATTATCATACTCTATGTACTTCACAACCTTCTCATATATTTTAGAAGCTTTGGCATATTTCCCAGTTTTAAACAATGTATTCCCATCTTCTTTTTTCTTAACAACAACATCTATCTTTTCTTCAGTGTTCATGTCCCAGGACTCCTTATCGTTTCTTCTTATCCTTGCCAATTCATGTTGAGACTCTGATGAACCAAAAGCATACTCAGGTGTAATGCCCAACAATGCTACCTTACCCTTCTTCATGGTCATTACAGCTCTATCTAGTACATCAATCACTTCCTTCTTTCCGTGAGTAGAAACTGCAAGAACCCTTCTCCTGCTTCTTGGCACAACAACATGAGTGACTGAAACATTAACATCTTTGTTCTCTTGCTCAACATTGCCTACATAAACTCCTGCTATTACTATGCGGTTGAATGTTTTCCTTTGAGTTGTAGTTTTACAAGTTGTACGAGGTTGAACAACTGGGGTACTAACATCACCTTACCTTGGAGTCAACATCTCATCCAATCCTTCAACCTCCATCATTCTTGAAGATCTGATTGACAGTGATGTTTTTAAGGTTTTGTTTCTGGACCATGGTGCCTTCAATACAAACCTATTTCACCATGCTTCATCTTCATTGAATATCCCTTTTCAAGCAGTTATCCTAGACTTAGCAGATTTTTCTTCATTCTTGGCACATACAGCGCATCACATATGAAATATTGCTTTCCATCTATAATTTGAATCAACATCTTTCCTACTCTTTCTACAGTTACTTTGCTATTATATGCAAATTTGATCTCTCTCTTTACCTTCTCATCAATGCTTACAAACCAATCTGTGTGGTTAGTCATGTGATTTGAACAACTAGTATCAAGAAACCAAAACTGGGACGAAGAACATTCGTCATTTTTAACATTTTTTTTCCAAAATGTTCTTGGTTTATAGTTGCCATCAACAAGACCGTGTCTGAAAATGAAGAACGTTCTCCGTTTGTGGTAGCCATCAATAACACATCATCTGAATCTAAATCCTCATCTTCCATTTGAGCTTCATCATCCTCTCTTTGGACGTTCTTGGATTTGCATTCATTTGCAAAATACCCCAATTTTTGACAATTGTAACATTTGATTCCTTTTTTATTGAATTTCTTCTTGCCATTCGAATTCTTGTTGCTGTTATCACTTCTATTCTGATTTCTTGAACTTTCACCTCTTTCATTAGAATCGTCAATCTCTACATCTGAATCATATTTCTTGTACCACTTGAATTTACCTTTGCCTTTCTTGTGCTTCACATCACCTTTGCTGGTCTTCATGCTAACTTGAGCATGTAGGGCCTGAACTAGAGATATTGAAGTTGTTGCACACCTTACTCTTACTTTATCTTATCAAGATCCTTTGATTCTTCAATTGCCACCACTATGTGATCGTACATTTGTGTTAATGTTCTATGGATCTTTTCAATAACCACCACTTAAGTTAATGATTCACCATTTGTTCTCATCCGATTAACAAAAACCTACACATGATTGAAGTAATCTGTCACAACTTCATCTTTTTCCGTTTGCAATAATTTATAATGCCTTCTTAGCATTTGGAGCTTCACTTTCTTGGTCTTTTCCCCACCTGTATAGTACTTAACTAAGATCTCCCATGCCTTCTTTGATGTAGATGCCATTGAAATCCTCTCAAAGTTGTTTGAATCCACACTTTGCTGGATGTAAAACAATGCCACATAATCTCTTTTCTTGCAATCTTTGAAACTTGTTTGTTGTCTTTTTGTTGGATTCACACCAAGTTGTTCATAGCCATCTTGAACAATCTTAAACACTTCTTGAACTCCCAGAAACGACTGCATTGATGCATTCTACCTCTCCCAATTCTTCCCATATAGGGTTAGCAAATTCGATGCAAATCCTCCTCCATTCATGTCTTCTTTCTTTCTTTTACTCACACTTGTGTTTCCCAATTTTTGATTTTCCCTCACACTTGCACTCGTGTTTTCCAATAATCATAACCCAACCTCTTGATGCCATTTTTAGAACATGTTGTATGAATGAGAGGAATTGAAATTGAGAAGAAAAGAGTAAAGCATAAAATGGAGATTGATTAACAGTTTGGAGAATGTTCTCCTTATATGTGAAGTAACATCTATATTTGAAGAAGGTGAATGACTCAACTCTTTTGCACCTCCCATCATGACGTAGTTTCTTTTATTTGAAAGTCTCTGATGTGTACATAAATGGAAGATCCCATATTTATGGTTCCTCCATATTTGAGAAAATGAAAGTTTTTGTCATTTCAAATGCGCCACATGTTTACTTCTGTCAAAATAATCAAAGAAAAATAGTATAATTTAATAAATTTTTCAATTGGTTTAAACATGCATTTAGTCCATACAAAATATAAGGAATTTGATTTTAGTCCTTACAAAATAAATTTTTTAGTTTAAGATCATGTAAAATGTAAACACTTTTTTTTAGTCCCTACGTCTTATTCCGTTATTTTTTTTAACGATTAAGTAATTAATGACTTTAAACTTAAATATACAATAAATCTCTACAAAATGTAAGAAATTTGGTTTTAGTCCCTACAAAACAAAAAAATTATTTTAATCCTCTGCAAAATGCAAGAAGTTTGATTTTATAGTTTGCATGATAGAAAATCGATTTAGTCCTTGCGTTGCAAGAAATTTGCAACAAAAAATTACATGGTCATATGCCTAATTCAAATGAAGCAATTGAACATGCAACAACATAAACAGTAGTTGAACCTACAACGGCCCAACCAACAACTGAACTTGAACCTTCAGCTGCAACTGGGCCAACTTAAGCAACAATTGAATTTGCAGCTTCACCTTCATCTGCACTTACAAATAGGAAAATTACTAAACCAATATCTAAAATAGAAATTGGGACATCAACTAAGAGAAAAACTTTGATATTTAATTGACCCCATTGAACCTACATTTAATTGATTTGCATTATGTTCTTATATTAAGTTGTTTCAAATATTATACAGAAAGAAAGTGACACAACCATTGTAAGGACTAGGACTTATGTTGGCCCAAGAAGTGGCGGAAAAAGTCAACTTATAATTGAAGATAAGGTTCAACTATTGCCGCAAAAGAATGATATTTAGTTGGTAAGTTGTCTCCAAGTATTAAGACATGGGATCAACATGAGAATTTGTCTCCAAATATTTGGGTGAGCCAAAAAGTCACACAAAGTAGGCCTTGAGAACCAAAACGTTGCTTTCTTGTAATTGTCTTATTTACATTTTGGGGTAATATTGATTTGTAACTGTTCAACATTTTGGTGAAATTTATGCTATGCAATGGTGCAATATTTTGGTGCCACTTTTTGGTTTGCATGGGTGGAAGAATATGACCTATGTATATTTTATAATGGTTCAATTTTTTGGTGCCACTTTTAGTTTATATTGAAACTTATTTCAACTAGTTAATGTATGATGCATTTTTCTCTTAATATATGGTGCAAAAGATATATTTTCATTGATTGGTTTGCTTCTACTATGAGTTGATTTAATGGAAGAAAATAAAAAGTTAAGTATAAATTTTTCGTTAGAGTTAAAATCAAATTTCTTGCATTTTATAGATAAAAACAAATTATTTTATTATGAATGAATTTAAAATTAAATTTCTGCATTTTTGCATAGATCAAAAGATATATATATATATATATTATTTTATAAAAATTAAAATCAAATTTCTTACATTTTAAAAAAATTAATTATATATTTAAATTTATTAATTATTCAATTTTTCTCTTTCACTGCAACTTTTTTCTCTTTCATCTTTTTTATTAATATTATAGTAAAAATTATATTATTTTATCAAGTGCATTGTATTGACTATTAAACTCATTAAAATAAAAACAAATCTATTTCTATCTAGTTTTGCAAATCAAATATATCCTTAAACTTAATTTTTTTATTTTATTTTAAAGACATTAAAATCAAATTTCTTATATTTTATCGATTTTAGTTGTAATTTGTATTTTTAAGCGTTTTCGATTTTATATTTTTAGATTGATTTGTACGTGAGACCTTCATCTGTTGGTAGCGAGCACATCCAGGGTTTCATTCATTCATTCATTCATTCATTCCATATTAAAATTCTTTTTCAATCCAAACGAACGCTCCCTCGTTATCGTTTTCTCTCGCTTAGCTTTATTTCAATTCCAACAACAAAGCACTAATTTATCTGTCGTTTCGCTTTTGGAATCCCTTGCTTCATGGGTCGCCCACCCAGTAACGGAGGCCCCGCCTTCCGCTTCACTCAGCCTGAGGTATTAATATTCAATTCCACCCTCACTCCATATTTTTACTTCACATTCGTTCATCTTTTGTTTTCCCTCTTTTTTATTTTATTTATTATTATTTAAATAATAACGGTTATTTGTTTATGCGTGATTTTGGGGCTTTCAATTTTCTCACTCAAATTTGTAATGCAACTGTGTTATGGTTTCTTGATAGTCGATATTTCTTTTTCATTTGTTTTTTATTTTATTTTTTTATGTTGGCGTAGTTAATCGGTACTACTGGGTGCTGAAAATATATGCATCAACTTAGTGCTCTTATATTGGAAGTTAACTTAGGGAAAATGATGGACTCGTTTTGCGACTAATAATAATACTGTTCAAGTCCAAAATTCCGCAGTTGGTAGGTTCTCTCTGACTTTGCATGAGATGAGATGTGTCTCCCATAATAAAAATCTGAATTTATAAAAAAAATATTGTGCAAGTCATGTATTATGAAAATGGTGTGATGTGCCAACCTCACTACCTAAAATAAATTTTTGTTCCCAGCCTTAGGATTTAAGTGTATTGGAATTAGCATGTTAGCATTTGATAGCTACTCCTTATAATCTCCATTGATTATATATAGGGATTTTTTATACATGTTTTGCCGATTAATGTATGTTTTTAGCTTGAAAATGGATTGCATGCAGTCACACATTTGTTTTTAGTATTTGTTCTGTTGTAGATCTGGACTGTTTGATCTTGATCAGATTGGTTCACACTCTAACGATGTGTTGTAGATTCATTTTTCAATTTTGAACAACAAGTAGTTCAATCTTAATTGGACAGCTGAATTCATGTCTCTGCGTGATTATATTGAACCCTTTAGCTCATTGTAGGTCTCAAACAAATTTTATTGTTTGTCTTAGGATTTGGGATTACGTTGTGAGGAATGAGAGGCTACTCCTCGTAAACTTCAATAACCATAGTAAATTTTGTATTTGTTCTCCCCATTGATGTATGTCTTTAGCTTTGTTTGGTCTTGGTTGAACCACGTTAATCCCTTGTCTACTTTTCTTCTCCCTATTTTCTGTTCATGCACTTGGTTCATAAGCTTGTGCTGTTGATTGACTTTTAAGATTCATCTGTTTATCTTTATCACCAAACTTTCTACAGTTTTTTGCATTGTTGCTCTTCTATATTATGCTAACGAAATGGTTTTGTGGATAGCCCAAATTGTATTTGTTTTCTTTTTCTTTTTCAAAAATAGAAAGGAAAACCTTATGAATGGCTGCAACTTCACCAATCTTGAATGTGCCATAATAGATGCTAAATTTAGTCATGTTAAAGTTATGGTGTTTTAGAAATAGGAGAAGAGAAATAATAAGGAATTGAGAGAAGAGCTTGGCTTGGATGGTCTTTACTGTTTCTTAAACCTGTTATCTGCTTCCAGCTTTAAGCTAGGCATAGTTCCGTTTTAAAATTTTGTTATTAAGCAGTTTCATCCTTGCAAACTGAAAATAATGTACCTACTGTTTTCAACACCACTATAAATCAACATACTTCACAGATATACTTCTTCCGGCCTTGTATACTAGGTCACCCTCAAGATGCTGTGCTTCCTATTGTTTCCAAGCTTTATAATATGTTCATTCATTGATTTTTGTGTTCTTGCTGAATGGAGTAAATCTCATAGGTTACCTTCTCATCCCTCTATCTCAGCTTACAATTCATCTCTTGAATTCATTTTCAGTGATTTGTGGGGACCAGCCCCCTCCAAATCTTTTTGGGGCACATTCCTATTATGTTACCTTTGTTGATGCATTTAGTTGTTTCACTTGGATTTGTTTTCTGCAATCTAAATTAGAAACATTTGGTGTGTTCCAGAAGTTTAAATCCTTAGTGAAATTGCAACAAAATCATAAAACTAAGGCAGATGAAAAAGATTGGGGAGGAGATTTTAGGCCTTTTCCAAATACTTACTACTTAGCTGACCTAGGAAATGTCGATCGATTACTTTGTCCTCACACTCATCACCAAATTTGTGTTGTTGAGCATATTGAGAGTCTTACATTTGATGAGATATGACCTGAAAGTGTTTTTATAATAGGGTTGAGTTAGGCCCAATCCAAATTCTAAGAGAATGTAAACACCGGAACCTCACTAAATAGGCCTATCCCTTTTATCCCATGCTTCAATACCAATTAGATTTTGGTACCATGCCTTTCAAACTTCAGCTTACCTCATAAACAGGTTGCCTTCCGTAGCTCACAATAATTCCATACCATTTACTACATTATTAAATAGACCACCAGATTACTCTCCCCTCAATGTTTTTAGATGTGCTTGCTACCCTTTACTAAGACCTTACAACCAACATAAGTTTCAATGTAAGTCAGCTAAATGCACATTTATAGATTAAACTTCAAATAATAAAAGATACAAATTCATCGTGCTGATGGAAGAATTACATTTCAAAAGATGTCCTTTTTAATGAAACCTTATTCCAATCCTTCTAGGCCTGCCTCCTCTTCCTCTCCCTAATCTATTTTGGCTACCTTAAGCATCTACTCATCCTTCCCTAATTTTTGTGCTGCGCTGGTTCCCTCAAGTCCCTTTTGTCCCCTGTTTCTCCGTTTTCAGTTACCTCCAAACGTCCATTCTAATCTCCTAGTCAATGCAAACCAAATCAAAATATGGCATTGTCAAGCCTAGAATTAAGCCCACCTCTACTCCTGATCGCTTTTGAACCAACTTCAACTGAGCAATCCCTGACTATACCACTCTAGAAAGAGGCCGCACGATCTGAATATGATGCACTAGTTTCTAATCTAACTTGGACCTTGATTCCTTTACCCGGCAATAAGACATCTGTTGGGTGCATATGAGTTTTTCGCGTAAAAGAGAACTAAGATGGTTCATCTTAGAAATTCAAGTGTTTAAGCAGAGCAGTATAGCCTAACTCTAACGGCTGCTGAAATCATACAGATATATCCCCTGTTGATAGAATTGCATTTCATTTTTTCATAATCCAATGTTTTATTCACTAACAAAGCATTTGGAGCTTGATCTCTTTTTACCTTGTTGGCAATAAAGTGGTGAATAATTCGCTTGTTGTTACTCATATTCTAGCACTTGACCAGCCTTTTGCTATTCTAACAAAGCCACTGCCTCCATTACGCTACTCTTCTATTAGAAGCAAACTCAAGGTGGTATAGAGACCTTGAGCTTATAGGGTTGAATGATTGGGTATGTGCGATAATATGCAAGTGTTGGTGTATAGGACAACTGTCTGTTTGCACAGCTCTCAAATAGCTAGGCAGTTATAGATTCAGTTAGTACCTAGGTTCTATAAATACTTCTCTTGTATTCAGATTGATCATATTGAATAATATTCAGATTCATTACATATTTAGTTTCTCATAATATTTCATAATATCTTGATATTGTGTTGGCATATGTTTATTTATCTCATTGGATCAGCTTCTTTCTTAGAGTATCACGTATAATTAATTTCCATATTACTTAAATAAATGAACGGGGTTTAGTGCTTGGTGTCTTGTGTTGAGTTATTATCAATCATCTCAAGAATTTGGGGAAAAAATATTATTAAATTGAAATATGTTGGCGATACATCAGATATGGATACAAGACTACTATACAACCAATTTCCTATTAGTACTCCTATATACCCAAATTCCTATTAGAACTCCTATACAATCAAATCGCTATACTTGAGGGATATTTTTAATAATAAAACCAAAAATGATTTTGACAAATCATATTGAAAGTCTTTATTATTTTCTAATTCTCTTCTCTTTTCACCTTAAATCTCACAACATACAATTTCGATGACGTATTTTTTCCTAAAACTACTTTTTATCTATATAGGTAACAGAAATGGAGGTTATTCTTAATGAACACAACAATGCAATGCCAGCACGAGAGGTTCTTGCAGCTCTTGCAGACAAGTTTAGGTGTGTTATAGTATGCACAATTATTTTAGTATTTTACGAGTAGAATTTTATATGCTCCTGAAAGTGGTATTAGATTTATGCTTCCATTTTTTTGTTTCAGTGAATCACCTGAGCGTAAAGGCAAGATTACAGTACAGATGAAACAGGTAAGACTGCTGTATTTATTATGATGAGGAATCTTTCGACCTCCGTTTTCTTAGTGTTCCATGTAATTATAGGTATGGAATTGGTTTCAAAATAAGCGATATGCGATAAGGGCTAAATCTAGTAAGACTCCTGGGAAGTTAAATATCACGCCCATGCCTCGGGATAATATGGCACCAGCAAGGAATATGCCTCAACTAACAGCTTCTCCTATTCCTGCTCCTTCAGTTTCAGGTAGAATGCTGGTTTTAGGTGCTTAATGTGATTTGGTTTACTTGAACTCATATTCACACTTATCTGTTAGTGTGTTAATTCCTTTTGATAATTTAATCATGCTTCCTACAACCCTATTAAGCTCTTATTATATAGCATATCACTGTGTTGTTTCTTGGATTACGAAGAGATTTGATAATGTTCATGTTTCCAATCTGTTACCATCAGGAGCTGTCTCCACAACTCTGTGTTCCACTTTTTATTCTTCTTTATCATTAACTTCTTCTATGCTTATTACAACAATAATGGAAAATGGGATAAAATCATTATGGGTTGAAGTGGTAACGTATACTGGATGACACTAAAGTCAGTGTGTCTGTAATTGGACTGGACCAGAATAAGGTAAATGGTATAATCTTTTTATAGCTAGAACTAGAAGAACCAATCTGTGGACTTGTATCAGGTGAATCTGAACAAAGATCAAGAACAATATGGTATACAGAAGTACAATTCTCCCTCTCTAGGTAATTCAGACCTGGCCTAGCCTTCCTTTTTATCGGCTATCGCTCCAAACAATAGGTACTCTCAATTCATCCGTTCGTATCTATAACAAACTAAAGATGTATAGTAACTAACTAAATGGTTGCTACTGCTATCTTTCATATCTATTAGTGACAGGTTAAGGCCCTGTTTCAATAGACTCTCCTAATTGGAGGTCTTTCTAAGAATTTGGGCTTATGCCCAACTCAATCCCAAAAACCAGCTTGCAAGACGAGAACTGTTCAAGCTTTATAAGCATTGCTTAGGACATGTGCATAGGTGATTTGAGACTAAACATATGACCTCATACCTAGCACAATGAAGGGGATGGAGGCTGCAAAGGAGTTAGCCCATAGTTGCTGCAATTAAGGTGGCTAGAGGCGGACTTTCCAGCAAACCCTTCACGCTCAGACTGAGTTGGCTTGGAGTATGGATGATTTGTGCAACCCAACAACAGATCTAGGATAGACTCGAAGCTTTAGGAGTTAGGAGAGAAAGGGAGGGGAGGGCTTTAGAGTTGGAGGGATTGGGTGGAAGGAAGCATAGGGGTATCCCTCATTTTCTTTGACAGTATTTTTTAATGGTATCAGATAAAAGTACTTATGAGTAATCTATTTTTTTCCCTCTTATTTTGAAAGTATTATAAAGAGAAATAATGAATTTGAAAATTTATTCGTAACCCTTCAAAGCCCTCTCTCAATGATTTTTTTTAGTTCCTTTGTTTTGGAAGGTGTTAATCCAAAAAAGAAAAATATAATCTCATGCAAGGTAGAGGCTACTCACCCTTTTCTTTTCCTTTACTTCCTCGCTTATCCTCAAAGCCATCATCTCCCCTCCAAATTCTCAAACAAAGCCTAAGTCCCTAACACCAATTGAGTTTGGGCTTAGGACTGTCCAAGACTTATAAGCACTACTTAATTCATGTCTGTAGCCGATGTGGTACTAAACATATTGCCTCACACCCAACACAATGAAGGTGCAGGCTGGATGTTGCTATGAAGGTACCAAAGTTGCTGCAGTTAAGCAGCTAGGGGTGGATATAAGGCAGATTTTCCAACTGTATGCTAACAGGCTCGAAACTGTTTTAGATCTGATGTTATCTTTCGTCAAACTTAATGTTATTTTAAGTGTCACCGTGTCAGACACTTAACTAGAGATTAATCATAGGCTGTGCTGTGGCTGATCTTGCCCCCAAATTCTATATCTATGAGCACAATATGTTGCAATCATTTTTGAGTGTACATGATATAATCTTTCTAATAAAAACGTTCATATATGAAGTAAAACTGAATTGTCTGGTGATGATGATATTGTCTGAAATAATCACGTATGGCTGCTTTATATCCTCCATACATAGTCACCAAGTTTGCAATTCGCTTCGGTACTTGGTACGGGTACGCGGTTCGCTACTTGTGAAGAATTGGGTATGTGGAGGATATACATTGTTGGTACGTTTGGGTTCTTGAGAGTTCTATCTCATGTATTAAGCAGTATTACTAATAATTTTTTAATATAATAATAGATTAATTCATGCTCTAAACTCATTAATAAAAAAGAAATGTTTGTAAATCATTCTTTTTTCATTATACGGTGAGAAAAAAGAGACGAAAACAAAAAATGGTGATGAATCATTTTCTAATTTAGTCTATCTCTATCTTTTGAAAGGTGAAATAATTTATCATTTTCTTTACTAAAACGTTCATTAGCGTGTACATTCCCTAAGCCTGGAACTAGAAAGTTGAAAAGTTGTCTTTAAGCACTATAGCTATGTTTCAGTAAAAAAGTACTACTCCTACTAGCTATGCATTTAATTATTCTATTACAAAAGAAAGCTATGCATTTAACTAGTATTATTATTATTATTCCTGAGGTCCCTCTTTTTGTCATTTTACTCAGGTTTTCATTTTTCTCTTCCATTTATGCTCTCACGAGAACTGTTCATCTTCCTGCTCCATATGTTTACCTTTTTTGTTCAAAAATGGCTGAACTCTAAAAGTGTGAATTCCATGAGAACTGGTTAGAACCAAAGTCGCAAAAGTATAGTGATCCGGTTCCCAAGAACCAAATAGTGGTTTGAGGAGTGAATTATGTGATAAAATCATGTATATTTCCAATTGAGGATGAGAAAATCGTAATTTAGGAAAAAGATCTTGTTTTTCATTGTAGGTTAATGCATATATGTCCACGAGGTGTCAACTCAGTGCTAAGAGATTAACCTTATAATCTCAAGGAACGAAGTTTAGATTCTCTCAGAGACAGTTATAAAATGACAATAAGATGCTAGCCCAATTTTTTTTATTATAAAATGTTTTTGTGCTTCGATTTTTAATTTTTTGTGTAAACAAAATAAATTATTAAGAGGACCTGTTATTTTTCATTTAATTACATACACTTACCCGCATTACCTTCATCTTGTTCTCTACACAGTTCAAACAACAGCAAAAGGAACTCCTGAAAATTCAGTTATGGAATTTGAAGCTAAATCTGGAAGGGATGGAGCATGGTCAATATTTCTCTTCTTTAATCATGTTTAGGTTATTCTTTTGTATATTTTTATTCTTCTTAATTACTTTTCAGTATTGGACCTGACTTGTGTTGTTTTTGTTAGGTATGACGTGGCAAACTTTCTATCTTACAGACATTTGGAGAGTAGTGATCCGGTAATTTTAACATGAGATTATCTCCATTCACAAGTTCTGAGAAATAATTAATGAGGCTTTTATGTATGGTTTTCAGTTTTCTTTTGCCACAATAGTATTTCCTTGTCATTCCAATCAAGTAGTCAAAATCGAGATCCTATCTGACAATCGGGAAGGGGTTCCAAGATTATGTTTTTTTTCTTAATCTTGACATTTTAATGTTTTGTATAACTGATTTCTGGTATAGTGACCATCAAATGTACTCTTAGTGTTGTTGTTTTGCTTCCGTATTTTTCAAAAGAAATGGTCATGGATGAGTTTACTTTTTTAAAAAATTAAATAGATTTTGTACTCACTTCTCAGTTTCTGGGTCATTCATTCATGGTGCCAAAGTTGTCTTAAGTTTTACCTTCAATTCTTTTGTGGTAAATCTGAACATAGTTTGTTGAATGTTTTGTACCCCATCTTATTTTTATTCAGGTTATGGCTTTGTAGACTGTGTAATGGTAATATCTTTCTCCATGTTTCAGGAAGTGCTTGTGCGTTTTGCTGGTTTTGGATCCGAGGAAGATGAGTGGATTAATGTGCGAAAGAATGTCAGACCGCGCTCTCTACCATGTGAATCATCAGAATGTGTCGCAGTGCTCCCTGGAGATCTCATACTTTGTTTTCAGGTTGGGATGTGTCATAATAAATTATTTGATCATGGAAATTTGTCATCTCTAATGTATATTTGTTTTTAGCAGAAATTATTGTTTCTCACCAATTTATTGAATTTTGATTATTGATACTAAAGGAGGGTAAAGAACAAGCGCTTTACTTTGATGCCCATGTCCTTGATGCTCAAAGACGAAGACATGATGTAAGAGGTTGTCGTTGTAGATTTTTGGTTCGCTATGATCATGATCAGTCTGAGGTATTAAATTTTTAATAAGATTGTTCTCTGGGATTTATATCTTTTACGTTTGATTATCACATTGTTGTTTGGTTTAGATTTATAAGATTTTAGTCCCTATATTTTCCACTCATTTAAGTTATCCCCATATTTTCAATTTTTGGATATCAGTCCTTATATCTTGTTTTTGTTTTTTGGATTTTGTTCCGAGATTTTAAGTTCCCTCATAATATTTTTCATTCATTTGAGTTTTGGTCTCTAGTTTCTACTTATTATTACACTGATCCCTACTTTTCATAAAGGATTTCCTGACATCCGATTCTCTTCTGAAATTATGATTCCATACTAAATTTCAAATTTCCACTGGATTTTTGTTCAAATGATCGTAATTCCTTATGCTGGAAATGCAGAACTGCAAAACAGTGACTTTTTTTTTTCACTTGACAATGGTGTCATCTGAAAGAGCCAGTATCACATTCATTACAATATTCAATACTAGCTGTTTTAAATTTTAATGTAAAGACGTCAACATATAACTGCTGTTAAAGGGTATACTTATGCATTTTGTTAATTCACATAATCTGTGTTTTTGCCAGGAAATTGTGCCGCTTAGGAAGGTTTGTCGGAGGCCTGAAACTGATTACAGATTACACCAACTTCATGCTGTGCATGATGCTGCTGCACCTGCAGATCAGAAGAGTGGCATGGATCCAACAAATATTCATGGCATCAAGGTTACTAATTCTTCAGAAACGGTGCAAAAGCAGCAGCAGATTGCAAACATTCATATAGTAACACCAGTTTTGCAAACAAATGTTTCTATACCACCACCACCACCACCACAAAGTATGAATGTGGATCCAAAGAAAGTTGAAACAAAACTTGATGTTCAAGCTGGAAATTCTGTCACTCCAGTCAGTGTGCCGTTCACTACTAGCAATGTTCCTGAAGTCTCCACTCAGAACCTGGCTGAAGGGAAGTAACTGGAATATGCCTTTTCAAACTACTAAGTTCTAACTGGTTGGATAGTTTATCTTTTGCACAAAATGCTTGTACATGAGTTTTTGACTGCTGTTTTATCTAACTATGGGAATTAAAAATGGTAAATTACCCTCTTTGAAACAGATGCTTGAATTCCCTCCCCTAATCTTTTATGTTAAACTATACATCTGAGTATAAAGGAGTAAAAAGAGTTCAAAAATATACTTTATTCTTCCTAAAGCAGTAAGTATATATATTTTACATTTTTAAGCAAAATTACACTATCAGTCATTTATCTTATTTATGTGTAATGTTTTGGTCATTTATTTATTTTATTTTCTGTTGGAGTTCTATATTATTTTATTTTTTTGGCCTAAAATGTTTACCAAGTCATTATTTGTCTTTTAACATGTTTATAAAATTATCTTTTAAAAACGTCTGTCATTAAAAATGCTGGGTGATAATTCTATGACGGATTATTAATAATTATTTTGATGAGTAGATTATTAATAATATTTTTTTTAATTAAAACACCCAAATTTAAGTTAGTATATTAATAATAATCTACATAGACTTGTCAATTTTAAATGATAATTTGTAAACATATTAAAATATAACTGACAACCTAAAAGAGAAAAAATAAATAAAGAAAAACTTTGTAAACGTTTTAAAGAACAAATAATAACTATGTAAACGTTTAAGAAGATAAAGAACACAAAAGTACAATAAAAACAAGATAAATGATTTAAGTGTCACTTGTAAATAAAATAAATGATCTAAAATGAAATTTTATCCACACTTTAATATTTATATTTATATAAAATATATCCATTTGGTTTTCCATTTTATTTATTGTGCTGTTCGTTTAGTACTCATCGACACATCAATTTAGATCTATTAGATATTTTGCTAATGACTTGGTCGTTAACACTATAGATTTGGAGGCACAACTGTTTCAGTCACTTTGATTATATCACATATGTAGGCATGTTGTTGTTTTATGTTATTAATTTGAGTGTTGTGAGTTTGTGTAGATTCATCTTTTTCAATTTTAAAGTGACATTGAATTAGAGGTGCAAGCACGAGAAGAGAGTTGAATTGTGTTTGACTAAGTTTGATTCTTTTTGCTGATTTATTTAAAATCGGTTAGAGTTTGATGACTTAGAATAAAAGTAGTAGCAATAGGGTTAAGTGAATAGAGACATAACTAAAACAAGAATTGCAAAATTAAAGTGACACAAAAATTTATCTTGTTTCACCACTAACTTGATAACTACGTCTAATCCCCTCACTCAAAAAGATTTAATCCACTAATTCAAAACTTGAATTGCACAACACTTGACCCTACAAGTTAGTCTTCTCAAAACAACTTGACACATGTAGACTTTTTGAGGAACACAAACACTTTAACTCTACAAGTCAAGTCTTCTCAATACAACCTAAAAACCTATAGATTGCTTGAGGAACATGAAAGCCTCTATGGTTACAAGAGTTTGGAACAAATTGGTTTTCTTATAACAAGCTGATTGTAACAATGACTCTCATACTAGAAAAAACTTAGAAAATATTGCTTTTGAGCAAGTTTTTCTCTAGACCTTAACCTTGTAAACTCTAATGATTTAGAAAATTTTGTGCTTGTGAGTTCTCTTATTTTCTTATTTAGCCTTGAGCAAGTTTCTTGAATAATGATAGTTAGTGACAAAATTGCATGACTTAGAATTAGTGGCATTGGACAAATCACCTTGTTGAAACTTCATAGTCAACACAACATTAGAAGCAACAGTTGGAGTGTGTTTCACCATTTTGATAAATGAATTGTGAGCTTTGAATTTATGATTTGAACAATCTTTTCAGACTTAATTATACCTTGATATGAACTCTTTAGAGGCATGCTGAGTTTGTGCACATCAGAGACATGCAAAGGCTTAAGAGACATGCTTCAAATTCATTCTTCAGATAGATTTTACAGGAAATCTTCAGACTTAGTGTTAGAGCCATTCTTCAGAGACATTTATCAGACCGAAACATCAGTCCCATACTTCACACCCAACCATAAGAGACAATTTTGTAACCTTCAGAAGTATGTTACTTTTAGAGGTATATGTTTTGAGGCAAACACATATACTTTGTGTTCCTCTGATGTCATCCTCTAGTCACTTTCTTTGGTGACTTCCTCTAGTTGCTTCCTCTGATATCTTCCTTTGATTTTCTTCTTCTAATTTTTGCATAATTAATGAAGCCATTAATTAAAATTTATTTTTCTCATACAATACTTTTACAACATCAAAACTATAAGTTGAAAACCTACTTGGTTCCAACAATCTTCCCATTTTTGTGATGACAAAATTGTATTTTTTATTACAATTTTCATTTATTACTCCACTCCCTCTAACTTAAGGCTCCCCATAAGTCCAAGTAATTTTTTCATTATCTCCCCACATTATTATTCTCAAATATCTTTCTCCCTTTTTTGTCATCAAACAAAAAGACTAAAAAGTGAAACTTATTTATTTATTTTTATGTATTTGCCTTTTTGTAATAGAATGAACATAACATAAAACATAGCCTAATATGAACATAACATAAAACTAAGCCTAGTATGAATTTAATAACATCATTCATGTATAAAGGTAAGGTTTATATTTTTTCTAATGAAGTCAAATATGTCTTTAGCTAGTAGTTTGGTGAATATGTTAGCCCTTTGGTGTTCAATGTTTGCAAACTAGATATTTAGTACTCATTTTCCAAAAGTCCCTAAGAAAGTGATGTTTGATTTCTATGTTTGGATCTAAAATGTAGGATTGAATTTTTGGATAGACAAATGACATAAGTGTTGTCACAAAATATGAGAATGTTACTTTTATGAATCTTGTAATCTTCCAGTTGATATTTCATCCATAACAATTGAGAATTGCAACCGACTGTTGAAATATACACAACCTTTGTTGTTGACATTGCAATTGTGTTTTGTTTCTTACTTGACCATGAGATTAAATTTTCACCAAGAAATATGCAATTTCAACTTGTATTTTTCTCTCAAGTTTGTCTCCAACATATAGTGATCCAATCATTCCTCTATATATTTTCTAGTCAACGTTCTGGTCTGGTTCATCTTTTTCAAGTGAATAGGTAGGGGCATTGGTATAGCCATAAGTTTACAATCGTTCATTTTAAACTTCTTGAAAAACTCTTTTGTATATTTGGTTTGATGAATGTATATGTCTTTTTGACTTTTTTTGAATTTGTATCTCTAAGAAGAACTTACGTTCTCCCATCATATTCATTTGAAATTCAAGTTGAATAAAATTAGCAAATTCTTGACAAAAAGTGTTATTAGTAGATCCAAAATAATGTCATCAATATATTTTTGAATGATAAGAATGTCACCCCTATTGATTTTCTAAATAGGGTGTTGTCTACTTGTCCTCTTTCAAAATTATCTTTAAGCAAAGGTTACTTAGTCTATCATACCATGTCCTAGGTGCTTGATTTAGACCATATATTGATTTCCTAAGTTTAAATATATGTATGGAAATTCAGAACATTCAAAAATTTGGAGGTTGGTTAACATAGAATTCTTCAGTTATATACTCACTTAAAAATGCACTTTTAATATTCATTTGAAATAATGTAACGTTATTATAAGCATCAAAAGAGAATAGGATACAAATAGTTTCTAACTTGACCACTAGAGCAAAAGTCTCAATGTAATCAATGTCTTCTTACTGATTATAGCCTTATGCAAAAAGTCTTGCCTTGTTTCTAATCACATCTCCTTTTTCATTTAGCTTGTTTCTAAAAATCCACTTGGTTCGAATAATGTTTTTCTTTGGTCTAAGCACTAGATCCCAAAAATTATTCATTTTAAATTAATTTAACTCTTCTTGCATTGCAAGGATCCATCCATTATTTGTCAATACTTCATCAACATATGTAGGTTCAATTGATGATAGTAGACCAAACAAAGTTGTGCCTTATAGTGATGATTTGGTCTTCAAAGGATTCTTTGCATTTTCAATTATTTTAGGATGGGATGATTTGTACTTCCATCTAGATATTCCTTTTGAATCATCTTGACTGTTTAAGTCTTGTTCAGATTCATCCTCTAATGATTTATCATTTTCTTCTAATTTACTTGCATCCTATGATTTTTCAGGTTCTTTTGGTTTGGTTGCATCAACTTCCTCTAGTTCCAGTAAACCTACACTATCCTTAACTTTCTTTGACTTTTTAAGGTAATGTTGTTTGTCATAGAATTTAACATGTATTATCTTTTCCACAATATGAGTTTCCATATTAAAAACTCTCTAAGCTTTAGATCTTTTAGAGTATTCAATGAAGGTAAACTTTTGTGATATGGAATCAAACTTTCCAAGGTTGTCTTTAGTGTATAACATATAGCAAATATTTCCAAATTGTTTAGAGTAGGAGATTTTTAAGTTTTTTACGCTTCCATAACTCATGAGAGATTCGATTCTCATCATAAAAACTTTCAAAGAACTTGTTTTCAAATTCTCTTTCATGATCACTTCTAATTTTTACAACCTTAAAACCATTTTTATTCATGACTTATTTGCAAAATGCAATAAACACTTTGTGGCATTCATCTTTATTTCTTAAGAATTTTACCCAAGTCCACATAGAGTAATCATCTACTATTTCAAAACCATACTTTTCTCCATTTAGTGAGGTTTTTTTCACTGACCCAAAGAGATTTATATTTAAGAGCTCAATGGGTTTTGAGGTATAAACTAAATTCTTAGGGGTAAATGAGTTATTTGTTTGTTTTTCCTTTTGATAAGCTTCACACATGATTTTAGTTTTGTAGTTGAGCTTAAGTTGACCTCTAACTAGTTGAAGTTTAGTCAATTTTGAGATTAATCTAAGGTTTGCATGATCTAACCTTTTGTGCCAAATTAATTTATCTTCCTTTTTTGATGCTGGAACTAAACATCTTATTTCTATAGACTAAACAAATTTATTTTATATATGTGACTTTTCCTATGACATGTAAAAAGTACAAACCCATTATTTTGACTACTTGCCTTGTATGTACTTTAGATTAAATATAATATCATATTTATGATCACTTAACTAAATAATACTTAATAAATTTGGTTTAAGACCTTTAACGAACAAAACATATTTAATAGAATCAGAGGTGTCGTTACCAACTGTCTTGCCTCGTGATATGTCCTTTATATTTTCCTCCAAAAGTTAATGTGCCTCCGTTGATCAATAATAGGTTTTGGAAAATAGACTTTTCTCTTGTCATATGTCGCAAGCGTCCACTATTCAGATGATATGATTGGTGTTTTAACTTGGTTGCTAAGGACATAAGCAATAAACATAATTTTGTTCTTAGGTACCCAAATTTGGTTGGATCTTGGCTTGTTAGTCTTGAAAGGTTTCTTCTCTTTCCCTTTTTAAAAAAATTCTGATTTTAAAATAAGATCTCAATCCAAGATTGATCTTTGCAGTGATGAAGGTCGATCTTGGATTTGTATAGGATCAATCTTGATTTGCTTTAAAAAACAGTAAGATCCATTTTATCAAAATATGATTGTTTGAAAATAAACAAGGATAGAGATAGAAAGATTGCACATGTGTTTTATCCTGGTTCACCCAAACACGGGTTATGTCCAATCCTCACAAGAGTGAGATTTTCCACTATGTGTTCAAAGGCAATATTGTTATTGTTGATCACACTTTTTTCAGAGATCAATCTTTGATCTTTACACAATTCCTACCCTTTTACCTAGAAAGGATTTCTTTAGTTCTACCTTACTGTTTTGGAAAGGCTTTAACAGGTTACCTTTCAAAACGTGAAAGGATTTTTGCAATTTACTCAAGATTTGACAGAACAACCTTGAGTTACAAAGTGATGGATTTGAGACTATTTAGAATCTGGATATTTACTAAACTCTTGTTTGAGAAATATATTCTGTAAATAGACATCCGTTGTAAATGATTACAACACAAAGATTAAAACAAAACAACAAACTATAAGAAAGATATTGAGACACTTTGAGTATGATTGAAATGATTGATCATTTGCTTGGTGCTAATTGTTGTATTTTGTTCTTCATCTTGCAACTATATTTATAGACTTCAAGAAGGCTTGGGACAACTCATATGGCCGTTGGAGAGCCAGCTGTCATGAAAGAGTTGTTGAATAAAGTCTGTCATAAAGCAAGAGTAATCTCAGTTGCATCCAAGATCGATCTAGGATTGATCTTCGATCTGTTTGTGGTGAACTAACTTGTACTTTGTGATTGCGTCAATTTGTCTGATTTGAGTACATGCTTTTCAGTCATGTGTGCAGGCTTAGAAGGGTTCAAATCAGTAGTGTACTTTACTACTAGTAGCCTTGTACTTGCATTTGCCTCTTTTGAAGAATGATCTTGTATCTTGCCTTTATTGAAGCATGTCTTTTGATTCTTCAATTTTTGGAACAAATGTGACTTAGATTGATCCTTTGCTTATTCTATATGAGAATATAAGATGAATATTGTTTCCAGGATTGATCTTTTTACAGGGAAACTGTAACACCCCATTTTTCAAAGCGAGGGTGTATTTTTTTTTTCAAAAGAAACAAAAATAAAACAGAGAAATAAATAAGATAACACCTTTGGATAAATAATTAAGTCATTATAATTTACAAGTAGCGGAAAAAGTTCTCAAAATATGAATTCAAAATATTTACATAACAAAAGTGGTACAGTCTTCCAGTTTAAAAATAAAAGCAACCCAAAAGAAAGACATCTATTCCCTCTGTGTCAACCTAGTCTGATCAATTTTACAACTAAACACCCTGAGTGATCTCCACACGCCCCGTGAGATCCTCCTAACGTAGCTCCAATCAAGCATTCCCATCTACATTCCATCTGTAGGGTACAAACCGGTAGGATCATCCTGACTCTCATCTGAGGGCAAAGCCCAGATTTCTGCAATAGTTGTAAAGGGTCACCAACCGAAATTAACAGTTAACACATAACACTTAAGTTTTTAAATGCATAAAATATCCTCTCAACTAAGCATGCACCTTAATAGGATTTTCCATATGCGAAAAGTTCATATGATGCTTGCCAAATGTAAATGAAATCAAATAAAGTTCTCAATCCATCAAGTAATATATAACTGACCAAAACATTGATAAATCAATTGAGCAATCAATTATCTAACTCAAAATAAGATTTTCCACTGAGCCAATCGATTGGGCAAATCGATTTCCTGAAAGTTTTTAGTAAAAACTGAACTCTGAACTTACATCAATCGATTGGGGAAATCGATTTCGTGAAAGACTGAGCCCCTGTATTGGCCAATCGATTGGGCAAATCGATTTCATGAAAGACAGAGCCCCTGTAATGAATCCAATCGATTGGGCAAATTGATTTCGTGAAAGATAGAGCCCCTGTAATGAATCCAATCGATTGGGCAAATCGATTTCGTGAAAGACAGAGCCCCTGTAATGAATCCAATCGATTGGGCAAATCGATTTCTGAAGTGGTTTTGAAAAAACACATTACCAAATCGATTGGGTAAATCGATTTCCCTGTAAATTCTTCCAAAAATACATAAACTAACTCAATCATTTTCAAACACAACTCCAAATCTTAACACTTAGCAATTCAACACAATTACAATTACATCTCAAGTTCAAAACACTCAGTCATAAACTTGAAACAAACATACTACACACAATCTGTTCCAAAACATAGCACTTAGTAATATCATCACATTCATAAATTTAAATCAAACACGACTCGTGTGCCAAGCACCCTAATGCAATGCGTATATGCCAAAATGCATGGACTCGGAATTCCAAACCAAAACCCTCCACGAAGGGCCGTAAATCATAATTGTACCGCCTATCGTAGGCCAAAGTACCAATTACCGAGGTGCCACCTATCACGGGTCAGCATGATTTACTTAAAAGCGTAAATCCTAAACGTACCACCTATCATGGGTCAGTACTGTTTACCGAGGTGCAACCTATCATGGGTCAGCACGATTTACCAAAAGAAAAAGCGTAAGTCGTAAGGGTACCGCCTATCACAGGCCAAAGTACTACTTACCAAGGTGCCACCTATCACGGGTCAGCACAGCTTACCAAAAAGTAAATCGTAAACATACCACTTTTCTCGGGTCAGTACAGTTTACCGAGGTGCCACCTATCACGGGTCATCACAATTTACCAAATGAAATGCATGAGCATACATTAACTCCATTCACAACAATCGTTAAGTAAATGCAGATATTAAAAGATTCCCCATTTTTAATACTGACTTACTTAACCGATTTTCACACCAAAATATTAAGCAAACATACATATTAAGAGATTCCCCATTCTTAATATACTTTTGACTTAAACGATTTCCACAACAAAACATTCAATAAACAAGTCATTAAGAGATTCCCCATTCTTAATACTCATTTAACTGCAACGATTTTCAAAAACAAACATTAAGTAACCAAGACATTAAGAGATTCCCCATTCTTAACGCTTAGTTAACTTAAACGATTTTCAAACAACATTAAGTAACTAAGACATTAAGAGATTCCTCATTCTTAACGCCCAGTTAACTTAAACGATTTTCAAAACAACATTAAGTAAACGAGACATTAAGAGATTCCCCATTCTTAATTCTCATTTAACTTAAACGATTTTCCAAACACACATTAAGTAAACAAGACATTAAGAGATTCCCCATTCTTAATACTTGTTTAACTTAATGGTTTTCAAATTCCCCACAAAACAAACTCAAACATACTTTCACATTCAATCCATAATTCACACCAAATCATTTTTCCACACAAACCACACAAAACACATCTCAAATTTCATCAGTATCAATTAAGAACACGTCAAAAACAACGAACACAAATCAACACAATCCACCACTCAAACACACAAGTTTCATTTACTCAAAATCATACATAAATGAGTTTAAATTCATTTTCCACGAAACATTCATCAATATAACCAAAACCTAACTCTAAGATTTTACCCATAAAGCCTTAGATACATTTTCCCAAATCAATACTCCAACCCTAACAAAATTCTTTTCCACACAACCACATATAAGGCCCTAAATGCAAACTAAAAGTTTAGAACGAGCCCTTACCTTCACGTTAGCTTTCCCGTGCGATTACGGTACCTTGAGTAAGTCCAGTAAAATCTCCGTTCGCAACGTTGCTTCCAACGTTGGTCCACTAGCACCGTATCACGGAGATGAGCAACCTTCCCTTCTATCACTTCTTGAAAGGGGGCTTAGATCTAGATGAAACGGGAAGGTTTGTGCTTAAAGATCTTTGTTTTCCTGAATAGCTTAAAGATCTATCTTCATTTTCCAGAACTGTTTCCTTTGATCTGATTTGTGATGTTTGATACCTATCTTGTTTTAACACACTCAAATGCACATGTTAAAAACCAAAACATTTAGAATCATAATTAATCTTTTGTTTTATTATCATCAAATCATTTAATTGAGATTTTGTCTTAACAATCTCCCGCTTTTTGATGATGACAAAACATGTTAATTTTGATTTTTAATTTGATTCTAATAATAGTTCAGAAAGTTTTTTTAATCAAAAACTCCCCCTCAACATGTGCTTAGAATCTGAACCAAATAATGATATTTCATTCATGTCACCAAAGGAAGATCTTTCGTTCATTACATGTTGGTTCAAAAAAAAAAAACAATTAATCATAGGCAGATCAGTGTTTAAAATCTAAAGTAATTTCTCTCCCTGTCACAGCAAAAAGGAATAGGAGAAACCAGTAACTTAGCCCGACAGAGATGGGGAAGACTCTTCAGAGGACGAAGACAAAGAAGGCTGAGGGATGGCTGGAAATGTTGGAGGAGGATTTTGCATAAGCAGTTCAAGACCTAATTTAGGAGCAAGCTGATCTGTCATCCAGTCACACAGAAATGCCCGCTCCATGTCTTGATGAGCTTGGCGCACAATGATGGTCTGTAGAGCATAAAAAATTCTTGGAATATTCTTGTAAGCCCGTGACGACTCCTTTTCTAGTTTCGTCCTTTTGGATGGACGTTGAGGAGTATCCATGGGAGTGCTTATGGAGGGAGTAGTAGATGTGTAGAAGGTAGATAGAGTGGCAAATGTGGTGTTGATTGGAGGAATGGAAGTGGAAGCGGAATGATGGGGGTGAGGGATCAATGGACTAAGTGTATCTAGATCAAGAAAAGCCAAATATTGACTTATTGCAAAGAGAGAGGAAGAAGCAGTTTTCTGAGGTGAAATAAAAATAGGAAACATTGTGGAGGTGTTTCTTATAGGAAGTGTGGGACATGAGTGGTCTTGGGAGAGTGTGGTTGAAGATTTGGATTTGGGTTTCGATTTTGTTGGTGTGTTTTTGGGTGAAGGCTGTTTAGAAGAAGATTTTGGAGATGATGATTTAGGGATTGGTATTTCTGGGGATTTTGAATGATGTTGAGATAGTGGTGTAGGAGCCGTTTGGGATTGGGGTGAGTTTGAGGTGAGGAAGGTTCATCATCAAAAATCGTGTAAATAATGTTGTCCATCTGTTTGGTTTTGGAAGTGCCAATGCCGGCTAGTATGCGTATTGATCTTCATTGAGAAGATGTTGTGCTGAAGCTAGGGTTCATAGTGGTGCGAAGATGGGGTGGACATTGAGAAACAGAAGGGGTGAGACATTGATATAAGGGAGGAAACTGAGTTGAAAGAGGCTGAGGACAGAGTTTTGGGGAAGAAGATAGGTAGTCTGAAAACGTTTTGTTAGAGGATGAATGAGGAGGTGTTGGTTTGGGTGGAGGAGATGGAGAACGAACTGGGGATGGTGAACAGACTGGAGGTGAGGAGGATGATGATGGTAATGGTGATGTTGGATTTTTGTGAGCTCTAGTTTTGGTACAAGCCATTTTTGAACAACAGAAGATTGATGAAGGGAAAGGAAGATTGATGAGTTCTAAGAGATAAGAGATTTTGAATAGTGAAAGAGGAAAAGGATGACCATTTTGCCTATAATGCAGTTGATTAAGAAGAGGATGAAGTGCCACACGTGGGATTGATTGGATGGGGCAGTTGAGCATTGGGGAGGAGGAAAGAGAAAGGCATGTAGTTGGGTAATCGTGAGTAGCCGTTACCTTTTTAAAAGTAACAGTCATTTCAGTAAAAAGAGTAATTTTAACAGTTAGTGATGATGAGGAACAAAGATCAATCTTGAGTAGTTTAGCAAAAACGAAGATCGTTCTTCGTTCTGGCCAGAATGTTCTGGATTGAGTATTAACGATCCTAACCAGGATTTTGCATGATTTTTAACCATTCTTTGATGGAATTAAAAGTTTCTTCAACAAAAGGCTTTGTAAAAATGTTAGCTAACTGATTATTTGTATCAAAAAAGATTAATTCAATTTCCTTTTTACTCACATGATCCCTAATAAAGTGGTGTTTTATCTCAATATGTTTTGATTTTGAGTGTTGAATAGGATTCTTAGATAAATTAATAGCACTAGTATTATCACAATATATTGGAGTATGAGAGTACCTAACTGAGTAATCTTCAAGTTGATTTTTGATCCATAATACTTGAGAGCAATAGTTTGCAGCTAAGACATATTCAACTTCAGTAGTTAATAAGGCGATTGTATTTTGCTTCCTACAAGACCAACTTATTAAGGTTTCCCCTAGGAATTGACATGCACCACTTGTGCTCTTTCTTTCCATCTTATCACCGGCATAGTCAGCATCGCAGTAAGCTACAAAATCAAAATGAGAACCTTTGCTATGCCAAAGGCCAAGATTAGTAGTACATACTAGATAACAAAAAATTCTTTTGACTACTGTTAAATGAGATTCTTTTGGTGCGGATTGAAATCTAGCACATAAACCTATTGCGAAAAGAATGTCAGGCCTACTTGTAGTTAAATATAGTAATGATCCTATCATACCTCTACATTCTTTTTCAGAAATTGATTGTCCATTTTCATCTTTATCTAATGAGGATGATGGATGCATGTGAGTAGACATAGTCTTGGCTTCATTCATATTGTATTTCTTTAAAAGATTTTTGATATATATTTCTTGACAAATAAAAATCCCATTTTTATGTTGTTTGATTTGTAGCCCAAGAAAATATCTTAATTCACCCATCATACTCATTTCAAATTCACTTTGCATGAGTTTTGAAAAATCCTCACACATTTTTTCATTTGTTGAACCAAAAATAATGTCATCAACATACACTTGAAGATGAGTAAATCATTGTTACTTATTTTCTTAAAAAGTGTTGTGTCAATGTTTCCATGGGAAGAATTATTTTTGATTAAAAATGAACTCAATCTTTCATACCAAGCTGTAGGAGCTTGTTTTAATCCATATAAGGCTTTTGTGAGTTTAAAAACATGATCTAGTTTTTTCTGATTTTCAAAACTTGGAGGTTGACGAGCATAAACTTGTTCATTTAAAAAAAACCCTTTAAAAATGCACTTTTAACATCCATTTGAAAAAGTTTGATATTTTTATATGATGCATATGCAAGAAGAATTCTTATAGCTTCTAGCCTTGCAACAGGAGAAAAGGTTTCATCATAGTCTTTTCCTTTTTGTTGATTATACCCTTGAGCAACCAATCTTGCTTTATTTCTTACCACTTTTCCTTCTTCGTCTAGCTTATTTCCAAAAACCCATCGTGTTCCAATAATTGTTTGATCTTGTAGGTTTGGAACAAGAGTCCACACCTCATTTTTCTCGAATTGAAGAAGTTCTTCTTTCATTGCATCAATCCAAGATTGATAAATTATTGCTTCTTTAATGGACTTTGGCTCTACTTGAGATATCATTGCCATGTTGTTGTTTGCATCATCTCTAAATGACATTCTTGTTCTAATACCATAAGCTGTATCTCCAATGATTTGATTAGGAGGATGATCACCTATTAGTTTCCAGCTTCTAGGAGGATTTGGAAAAGGAGATTGTTCATCAATCTTATTTTCCTGAAGATCGATCTGCTGTGTTTGCCCATATTGATTTTCTTCCTCTTCATCTTTCTTTTTTAAATCAAGATCATCAAACTCATCAAATAAAATGTGTACAATGATTTCAACAGTTTTGGTTCTTAAATTAAACACGCGATATCCCTTAGATTCTGTTGAGTGTCCTAGGAATATAGCTTTGTCTGATTTCGCATCAAATTTTCCCAAGTTATCTTTGTTGTTTAAGATGTAACAATAACAACCAAAGATGTGAAAGTATGAAATGTTTGGTTTTCTATTTTTCCAAATTTAGTAGGATGTTTTATTTATCATTTTTTTGATTGAAACACGATTTAAAATGTAGCATGAGGTATTTATAGCTTCAGCCCAAAAATACTTCTCCATATTTGACTCTTCCAAGATCGTTCTTGCCATCTCTTGTAATGTTCTATTTTTTCTTTCAACAACTCCATTTTGTTGTGGAGTTCTTGCACAAGATAAATTATGAGAGATGCCAAGTTCATCAAAAAATGTCTTGAAGGATGCATTAATGAATTCACCACCATGATCACTTCTTACATTGATAATTTTGGATTCTTTTTCATTTTGGACTTTTTTACAGAAATTTTTGAAAGCATCAAAAGCATCAACTTTTTGTTTTAAAAACAACACCCATGTATATCTAGAAAAATCATCAACAATGACAAATCCATATTTCATACCTCTTAAACTAGTGGTTTTGATGGGACCAAAAAGATCAATGTGATGTAATTCAAGAGGTTTTTTGGTTGATATAAAGCCTTTTGAATGAAAGCTAGTTTTCACTTGTTTTCCTTTTGCACAAGCTTCACAAATCTTATTTTTTTCAAAACTTATTTTAGGAAGTCCTCTAACAAGATCTAAATTTGAAAGTTTTGAAATGGTTTTCATACTCAAATGTCCAATTCTCTTATGCCATATCCATTTGTCTTTATTTATGGACATGAGGCAAGATTCATCTGGTAATTCTTCAATATATAAAATATAAAGATTTTTCTTTCTGGATGTAGAAAATATGATTTCTCCAGAATTTGCCATTCTCACTTCACATATGTTTTGTTTAAAAACAACTTCAAAGCCATTATCACAGAGTTCACTAATGCTGAGAAGATTATGTTTTAATCCTTCAACATATTGAACATAATTGATTTTGGCAGAATTTATTATACCTATTCCTTTTCCTTTGATCTTAGCTTGATCGTTGTTTCCAAATGTTACAGACCCTCTATCTTTTATGATAAATGACATGAAGCAGTTCTTGTCACCCGTCATATGCCTTGAACAACCACTGCCCAAAAACCATGGCCTTTTCTTGACATCTTGAGATCCATCTTGCATAGTGTGTTATATCATTTTTAGGTACCCACTTGTTTTTGGGTCCTGAGGAGTTAGCTTTGAAATCTGATTTTTTATTGTTAAATGATTTCTCAGAATGATCAATTTTGGATTGAGAAGAATCCTTTTTTGATATTGGTTTAAAAAACTGAATGTTAGTTGTTTCTGATAAGCATCTAGATTGATCTAAAGATCGTTCTTGGTTTTTCAGTTTTTTAGAGAAATTTGCTTTTACTGTCAAATGTTCTTCCTTTTTCAGGATTCTTCTATTCTTGTTTTTTATATCCCTTTTTCTAAAGTAACAAGAAAATTCTATATGTCCAATTTTGTCACAATATGAACATTTGATTTTGCATTTTCCTTCTTTTAGTTCAAGAACAAAGAAAGTTTCATACATTTTGGTGTTTTGAGTTTTGTCAAAACCAAACCAGCTTTATCAAATATCCCTACTTGAGATCCCATGATTTTCTGAAATGTCTCAGTAGCTTTAATACAATTTTTCAAATCATTCTTAAGAGTTTCAACTTCAGCCTTGAGAAGATCGTTCTTCGTTTGAGATGAAGATCGATCTTGGCTTTCTGTTTTTTCAGTTTCCAGATTTGTAAGTTGGGAATCGTTTAGATTTTGAATGATCTCTTTAAGTTTATCATTCATGACCTGAATTTTGAATGAGAATGTTTGAATCATTTAACAAATTATCAAATTCAATTTCCATTTGTTTGCATATAAGACATGGTTCAGGATTTACCTCTATTTCTTCAATGTTTTCCATTAAACACAGATTAGCTTCTTCAGGTTCATCCCAGGTTGCCATCATTGACTTCTTTTTGAAAGGAAATTTCTTTGGTCCCTTTTTGTTTGAAGGACATTCAGTTTTATAATGTCCTCGTTTGTTGCATCCAAAGTAAGTGATTTTGCTTTTATCAATCTCAGTCTTGAAGTCTTTTTTGTCTGGAGAACCCTTTTTGATCTGATCTCTTCTCTTCATCATTCTTTGTATTTTCCTTGTGAGAAGAGAAATTTCTTTATCAGCATCTTCTTGGCTATCTTCTGAATCACTTTTCTCATTTGTTTGTTGACTGTTTGGTGAATTTTGAGGTGCTTTTAAGGCTATTACTTTACTTTTCTTTACAGGCTTATCTTATAGTAATAGTACTTCGTGTGTCCTTAGAGTTCCTATAAGTTCTTGCAGGCCCAATACTTCTAGATTCTTTGCTTGACTTATAGTTGTCACCATTGCTCTCCATATGATTGGAAGACATCTCATGATTTTTCTTACCTTGTCTTGTACTAAATAAGCTTTGCCAAGGGAACACATTTCGTTCAGTATAGTTGTGAACCTTGAATACATTTCATCTATTGTTTCTCCTTCATTCATTTCAAATAATTCGAACTTTCGGATACCAATGTCAATTCTTGTTTCCTTAACGTGACTCGTTTCCTCATGGTGAGTTCTCAATGTGTCCCATACCTTTTTGGCCGTATCACATTCATCTACTCTTTCACTTTCTTCCCTACTTAAAGCACATGATAGAAACAATTGAGCTTTTGAGTTTAAGAGTACCTTGGATTTTTCATCTGGTGTCTAGTCTGTTTCTTTCTTTTCAGCTGATGTTGGATCGTTTTGATCTATTCTTGGTATAAAGTCTCCATCTGTGATGATTCTCCACATACCTGTATCTTGTGATTTTAGAAACAACTGCATTTTGCCTTTCTAGAAGTAATAATTTGAGCCATCAAAGTATGGTGGTCTGTTTGAAGACCCTCCTTCAGCTATGTATTTAGCTTTTGAAATTTTTCTTCCTGAATCTTTTGCTCTAACACTTTTTAGGTGTTTAAATCTTAGAGACAGGCTTTGATACCAATTGAAGTAGAAATATCAATTATAAGGAAAAAGGGTTTGAATTATAATTGTCCCTTTTTAAAAAAATGTGTTTTAAAAATAAGATCTCAATCCAAGATTGATCTTTGCAGTGATGAAGATCGATCTTGGTTTTGTAGAGGATCAATCTTGGTTTTCTTTAAAAAACAGTAAGATAAATTTTATCAAAATATGATTGTTTGAAATTAAACAAGGATAGAGATAGAAAGATTGCACATGTGTTTTATCCTGGTTCACTCAAACACGGATTACGCCCAGTCCTCACAAGAGTGACATTTTCCACTATGTGCTCAAAGGCAAGATTGTTCTTATTGATCACACTTTTTTCACAGATCGATCTTTGATCTTTACACAATTCCTACCCTTCTACTTAGAAAGGATTTCTTCAGTTCTACCTTACTGTTTTGGAAAGGCTTTAACAGGTTACCTTTCAAAAAGTGAAAGAATTTTTGCAATTTACTCAAGATTTGACAAAACAACCTTGAGTTACAAAGTGATGGATTTGATACTATTTAGAATCTGGATATTTACTCAACTCTTGTTTGAGAAATATATTCTATAAACAGACCTCAGTTGTAAATGATAACAACACAAAGATTAAAACAAAACAACAAACTATAAGAAAGATATTGAGACACTTTGAGTATGATTGAAATGATTGATCTTTTGCTTGGTGCTAGTTGTTGTGTTTTGTTCTTCATCTTGCAGTTGTATTTATAGACTTCAAGATGGCTTGGGACATCTCATATGGCTGTTGGAGAGCTAGCTGTCATGAAAGAGCTGTTGAATAAAGTCTATCATAAAGCAAGAGTAATTTCAATTGCATCCAAGATCGATCCAGGATTGATCTTCGATCTGTTTGTGATGAACTAACTTATACTTTGTGATTGTGTCAGTTTGTATGATTTGAGTACATGCTTTTCAGTCATGTGCGCAGGCTTAAAATGGTTCAAATCAGTAGCGTACTTTACTACTAGTAGCCTTGTACTTGCACTGGTCTCTTTTGAAGAATGATCTTGTATCTTGCATTTATTGAAGCATGTCTTTTGATACTTAAATTTCTGGAACAAATGTGACTTAGATTGATCCTTTGCTCATTCTATATGAGAATATAAGAAGAATATTGTTTCCAAGATTGATCTCTGTATAGGGAATCTAATTATCTTTGCTTATGCCATAAATGAAGATCGTTATTCGTTTCTCAACAGAAGGTCAAGATCAATCTTCGTTTTCCTGAATAGCTTAAAGATCAATCTTCGTTTTCCAGAACTGTTTCCTTTGATCTGATTTGTGATGTTTGATACCTATCTTGTTTTAACACACTCAAATGCACATGTTAAAAACCAAAACATTTAGAATTATAATTAATAATCTTTAATTAATCTTTTGTTTTATTATCATCAAAACATTTAATTGAGATTTTGTCTTAACAAAGATAACTTAGAGTGAGCTTTCTTAGAGCAAACAATACACAAAATATCATAGTAATACATTTAGATTTAGTTACTGTTTCTTCCTAGATCATAGATACTGTTATTATTGATACTAACTCCATAAATCATAGAGGTATACTTGCTTTTTTCAATATTGTTAGCTAGAAAGTCGTGGAATGCTTATTCATATTTATTAGAATTACATGTGGTAATTTCTAAAGATTTTGAAACAAGAGTATTTTTCAAGTTTTTAAAGCATTGATTTCTTAGTTATGTTTTCATTTACTTTCCTAAGTGCTTTGATTTTTAGAGACAACTTGTGGTTTTTATTTAAGAAATCATTTATGACATTAATTAAATCAGATTGGGTTAAGTCAAAAATACCTTAATTTTTTCATCAACTGATTCACTTATAGAGTCATAATCAGTGCCTTTGTCAGTTCCAAATGTAAAGTTGGTATACGCCATCAGAGCCAAATAAGATTGCTCTTCATCAATAGAGGATTCATCAAATTCATACCATTCTTGAATCTTTCCTCTGTTTTTTTTTTCTTTCAAATTTGGACATTCAGACTTGATATGTCCAAGTTTATTGCATCCATATCATATAATGTTTTTCTTGTAAGATTTTTCATCCTTTCCTTTGTTAGACTGCTTGAAATACATTTGAGGAAATTCCGTCTTTCTATTGTGCCACATCTTTTGCATTTTTCTAGATATGAAAGCCAACTCCTTAATCTCTGAGTTCAAATTCTGATCATCTGAATAATTATCCTTTAATTCTACGATTGCCTTCAGAACCTTCTCCTTCTTAGTTTTCAAGGCCAAAGTTGGTTGCTTATTTTTGAGCTCATCCTCTATAAGCTCAATTTCATGTGATCTCAAGGAGCTAATAATTTTTCCAATTTAAGAGTATTGATATCTTTAGCTTCTTGAATAATATTAGGTCTCTACTTGCTTGATAGAATCCTAAGAATTTTCTTTACATGATCAACAATGGTATAACTCTTCTCAAGTACCTTTATTCTTTAGACTAGAGTCTGGAATTTGGAAAACATTGTTTCAATGTCTTCATCTTCTTCCTTATTGAACAACTCATACTTTTTGACTGTGAGGTTGGCCTTTGCTTCTTGAACTGACTTTCTTCCTTCATAAGTCAGAACCTAATTATCAAATCCCTTGAAGGTGATTGCATTGATCATGAAGGTTCTGGACTTGTGATGCATCTTGTACATCTTCTTCAGATCAACATCCATCTCTTTCTTAGAAATTTCAATATCATTAGAATTTGTTAGAGCAGTATAGCCATCTTCCACTAAGTCCTAAAGTTTAGGATCTTGTGAGATGAAGAAACTCCTCAGCCTGTCCTTTCAATACTCAAATAGTCCACTATCAAACAAAGATAGCCTATTGATATTTCCTCCAACAACTTCTTCACCAAATCCAACCAAACTTGATTCCTTGGATCTTTGTTCAAACACTATAATATATAGCAAGCTATTGTTAAATTCCAGACATTGTAAATAAATGACCTAAAGTGTAATTTTTCCTACACTTTAATATTTATATTTATATAAAATATAAATTGGAATCCATTTACTAGAAATCTATAACATGTAGCAAACTATTATCCATTTGGTTCCCCATTTTGTTGTGTTGTTTGTTTAGTTTTGATCGGCATATCAACTTAAATCTATTACATATTCAACTAATGATTTGGTCATCAATACTATAGATTCAGAGGCATGAATATTTCATTTAGTTTAACTATGTCAAATTTATAGGCATGTTGCTGTTTTATGTTATTAACTTGGATCTATAGTGTTGACGACCAAGTCATTAGCTATATATGTAATAGATCTATGTTGATATGTCGATCAGAACTAAACGAATAGCACAACAAAATGGAAAACCAAATCAATAATAGCTTTCTATATATTATAGATCTCTAGTAAATCGTTTTCTATATATATATATAAATTAAAATGTTGACAAAATTACACTTTAGGTAATTTTTTTATTTACATGTGACACTTAAATTATTTATCTATTTTTTTTCTTTCTTATTTGTGTTCTTTATCTTTTAAAATGTTTTCAAATTTTAAAACGTTTACAAAGTTTTTCTTTTTTTATTTGTTCTCTTTTAGGTTATCAATATCTTTTAATATGTTTACAAATTATCATTAAAAATGGTGATTGACAAGTCTATGTAGATTATTATTAATAATTTTATTTTAATGTTGATGAAAAATAAAGATGAATAAGATGATGAAGAGGATATATGATGAT
>JBBPBT010000850.1:290610-308107 GCA_037974875.1 Cicer bijugum | reverse complement strand
TTTTTTTTTTTAGATTTGTAGCACACTGACAATTAAATTTGGGTGTTTTAATTAAAAAAATAGTTATTAATAATCTTCTCATTTTTTAAAAGATAATTTTATAAACATATTAAAAGATATAAATAATGATTTGGTAAACATTTTAAAAGATCAATGTTAAAATTGTATTCATTTTAAAAAATTATAGACCCAAAAGACAAAAATAAAATAAAATAATATAGGACACGTAGTGAATAAATGATCTACATATTACACATAAATAAAGGAAATGACCAATAGTGTAATTTTGCTTAAAGTGTAAAAGATGTACATTTACTGCTTGAGGGGAATAAAGTATATATTTTTTAACTTTTTTTTTATTCAGATGTATATTTTAACATAAAAAATTAAGGGAGTGAATTCAAGCATAAGAAAATATATCTTTTGAGCAAATGTTTCTCTAAACCTTAATCTTATGAACTCTAATGACTTAGGAAAATTTGTGCCCGTGAGTTTTCTTCAACTTTGAGTATCTATTTATAAAATATGGTTTCTCCTTTTTCCTTGCAAAATCTGAATTATATATTTGTAAATAATAAATGTATCTTCTTGTAAACAATTCTTGATCATATCTTCTTGTAGATAAATCTTGATCAAATCTTCTTGTAAATAATTCATTTTTTTTTTGTGATAAATGTTGATCATATCTTTTAGTGATAAATCTTGACCATATATTCTTTTCAATTTGGTCAAATATTTTCTTCAATTATAAATCTGAATTAAATCTTATTTTAGATTATCTTCCAAAACACAAATCTTCTTTCATATTCTTGTTTGATTTGAGTTGGAACGGTTTCAAGTTGTTCTTGGATCTTCACAAGTTTTGATTCAACTAAGTTTTCTTTTCAGACTTAATTCTTTTAATTTCAGCCGTTGACTTTCCATCAAAGGTATTGTCTTTCTTGTTGAAGTTAAATGTTGTGTTTCTTGAATAATGATATTTAGAGACATCATTGAAGGACTTAGAATTACTTGCATTTGAAAATAAGCTTGTTGAAACTTCATAAGTTGCATATTAGATGCGTCATTTAAGGTGTGTTGCACCATTTTGATTAGTGGATTCGAGGCTTTGAATTTATAATTTGAAAAATCTCTTAAAAGTTAATTATACATTGATATGAGCTCTTGATAGGCATGGTGAGTTTGTGTACAATAGAGACATGCAAGGGCGTAAGAGGTATGCTTCAAATTAAGTGTTCAAAGGCATTCTTAAGACACAATTGTTTGACCCAGTCTTCAGACCCAAACATCAGATCCAAACTTCGAACCCAAACATCAGAGGCAATCTTCATAACCTTTAGAGATACTCTACTTTTAGAGGCATATGTTAAGAGGCAGAAACATATACTTTGTATTCTTTGATCTCATCCTCTTGTTTCCTCCGGTGACTTTCGTCTAGTCGCTTCCACTAGTCACTTCCTCTTGTCGTTTCCTCAGGTTGCTTCCTCTAGTACCTTCCTATAATTATGTTCTTCCAATTTTTGCATACTTAATGAAGCCATTAATAAAAATTTGTTGTTCTCATAAAACATTTTTGTTAACATCAAAACTTTAAGTGGAAAACCAACTTGGTTCCAACATGAATTGTGTTGTTTTCTATGTAGTCTATTAATTTGAAGAAATATCATATTTAGAAAAAAAAAAAAAAAGGGATGTACACTTACGTGTCCAAGTGGATTGAAGTTGTGGTTTCCCCAACAAATGATGCTCAGATATCTAAGCTCTTTAAGAAGATAATCAAATAGTATGTCTTTTCCTTGTTTTGAGTGAATGTTCATCAATGATTATGTTCTCTAGAGGTTGACTTGAAACCGTCTCAAGTCTAAATTCTCTTGTGATCATGTTTGAAGAAAAAACACCATATGATCAATTTTTTTCAAGCCTTGGGACTTGTTTGAAAATTTGATACTTTCTACTAGTTTCCCACTTTGAGCCTTACATGAACTATCTTTCTTCATCCTCTTCTTTATTGATAAAATTATTCTTGGAGTACCTTTTTGACAATAATGGGTCCAATAGAAGTCTGCTTGAAGTATTTTTGATGCAATTCTTGATGAAGTAGCATGTCCGCCGTTAGTGAAAGAATAACAATGAAACATGATACTTTCCATTTTTTCTTCCAAAACACATCTTCTGAAAATTCCATCAGCTCCTCTATTAAAAGGTAGAGTTTCATCCCAATAATAGTGTTTAAGATATGAGAAAAACTACTTTTGTTGATTGTTCAAATATGGGAGTAGTACTCTAGTTCCTAGGTAGTTCATAAAATCATCATACCATGATGCTTCTATTTGTGAAAAAGCAAATAACCTATCATCAAGGAAGGAATAATCAAGGGGCAAATTGTTTTTATTATTTTTTTCATTTAGCCTTGAGAGATGATCCATCACCATATTTTCAACCCCTTTCTTGTCTCGAATTTTAAGATCAAACCTTTAGAGAAGTAGTATCGATCAAATCAACCTCGACATAGCATCTTTCTTAGTCAAGAGATATTTGATGGTTGTATGGTTTATGTAGACTATTACCTTCGATCCCATTAAGTACAAACTACATTTGGGGCATAGTTGACTTAAGCTTCATCCAAAGTCCTACTGACATAATAGATAGCACGATTTTTTTTGTCTTTTCTATACCCCAACATTTCAAATGGAAGACCCCAATCAGGTGGATGCGTAATTAGAGTGGATATCAATGCTTCTTTTAACTTGGAAAATGACTTAAGAAAAAATTCATCAAATAAAAAATATGCTTCCTTAAGGAAAAAACTTGTTAAAGGCTTAGCAATCTTAGAAAAATCCATAATGAATCCCTGATAAAATCACGCATTCTCCAAGAAACTTATTACTTTTTTTATAGAGGTATGAGGTGACTTTTTTCTCTATAAGTAAAAGGATATTGATCTTAGAAAAATGTGAATGCTTTGCTAACCTTTATACCATTAGTATTTAAAGGGAAAATGATATTGATCTTTACAAGTTGCTTTTGAAGGTGATGAAAAAAATAAGAAATGAGATGTCTGAATTGTGTTTTTGATATTTCAGAAATGTTACTTCGACTGCTTAACAAAAAAAGTATGTTTTTTTATGAAATCATTCAACTTACTATTAAAATTGGTTTAGAGACAATGAGCTTGAATCATAGAGAATATAGATAAGAGAAAAGAGAGATAGAGGAAACACAAATATTTTTATACTAATTCACAATAAAATGTTGGTACATCTAGTTCTCCCCTTATAGAGAGAGTTTTCCTCAGCATAGTCAAAGATGTATTCCATTATTCCAATAATAGAATACAAGTATTGTTTACTCTGTCTCTTCAGGTTTTGAGTATTCTTATCTAGCTTCTCCAAGTTGTCATCGTTAGATCATTTTTTCAATATTCTGGCTGCCTATCATTGAGAATCATAAGTGTTGTTGTTCCCCTACGAATACATTTTAAGGGTAAGAGAATTGTTGCCACTATCGGGTTGATTTACATCCATTTTAGTTTATGGGATTCTAAGTCTCTTGGAGAGGCTATCACATATCAAGTCCTATATCAATTTAAGTGTAAACACTTTGACTGATTTATATCAATTCTAATAACTCTAATGACATGATTTTTCATTCATACTTTTCTTTTGAAGTGTTATTGGCTTTTTCAGAATTTCTTCCAAACACATACCCTTTTTCATTCTCTCTAACACACTTAATTCAATGAACAAATTCTTCTTAAATAAAAAGAAAAAATGTTTGTTGAGAATATTACTATTGGAGATCTTCAATTACCATTTAATGCATATTAGTATTTAAGATGTATCCATGTATATCTTCATGATTAATTATGTTTATCTTCAATTTAAGAGGGAATATCTCATAGAATGTAACTAAGAAAGGATGTCACAAATATTTTCAGACAATAAAAAAATTCAAGATGTTGATTAGAGGATAAACTAATTTTTCTTCTTCAAAAAGTTGACTTTTTTAGAGTATTTTATTTTAGAGAGATTACCTCCATAGGGGAATTGACTATCTTGAGTTTTGTCTTTTTTATTAGAGTTAGACGATACAATACTTCTCACCGTTATCAGAGACAAATAATCATTTTGCTTGACATACTTATTAGACGCAGAAAATTATTTTGCTTGACATAATTATCAGAGGCAGAACATCTATATTGTTGCTTGTATTAATAGATTCACCAAAGGCGCGTTTGAGAACACGTTCATCAAAGTCAAACACAATTGTAGTAGTTTCTTCAAAGTCACTACGGTCTTTGTTTAGAAGATTCTATTTTCTTTGTTCATTAGAGGATCTAGCTTATCCTTGAACAATGACTTGTATTCCTTTTTTCATTAACGCTTTGACTCAGACTGTATATTGCAATACTTCTTATGGCTATATTATGATTTGCTTTATTAGGAAACATAATTACTTGTTTATTAGGTGATGATAGTCTTTGTGTTTAGAAACATTAATATAAATATTTGTCTTCTAACTTAATCTACATACTTTACAATTGATTCATTTTTAACAACAATGATACCTCCGTTTTTAGGAACTACTTGAATGAGATTGACATATATGTTAGCAGAGACAAGGTAAATTACTTAGGCACCTAGGAGTTTAAGTAGCTCTTTTTTTGCAACTTATCTCATGTTAGGAAGTATAATTACCTTTGCATGCAAATGGATGGATTAATTCCTTTTATGTCCTCAATAGTATATCCAATAACTTTTGAATACATTTCAAGGACCCTAAACAATTTTTTTGTTTATTCTCCATTTAAATCAGCAGTTACAATGACATGAAATGTAGAATTTTGACCAAGAAATTCATACATGAGACTTGATGACAATTGCTTAATTTTTACCTATAGAGCCTATTTTGGGAGAGGTGCTAATTTTTACCTTAGTCAAATATTCATGATTTGTGCTTCCAATTAGGCATGTTTCCAATCCATTTTGGGAGAGCGATCATAAAGTACACTCGTTAACACCAAGATAAATTAAATCAACCTTGCAACAAGAATCTTCAAGAGAAGGAATTTTCGTAAGGTTAGACAAATTAAATTCAATCTTTTCATCACCCACAGTAAAGGTAAGCTTGCTATGTTTCACAACAATAACAACTCCTGTTGTAGCAAGAAAAGGTCTCCAAAGATGAATTGGGACTTGTGAGTCCTCTTCCATTTCCAATAACGCAAAATCAACTGGTATAAATAATTTTCCTACTTTGATAGGAACATCCTCTATAATGAAAAGTGTTATGGGTACCCACCTCGATCTTCTTACAAATTGAAAAAGGTACGAGACTCACGCTAACCCCAAGATCACACAAAGCACATTCAAAACTCATATAACCAATCACACATGTAATAGAAAAACTACCAAGATCTTTGAACTTGGGAGACAACTTCTATATTCCTCAGTTAAAACAATCGTCTTATTATCATCAACTTTTCTTTTGTTTGTCATAATTTCTTTCAAAAATTAAACATATGAAGACATTTGAGACAAAGCTTCAGTGAATGAATGCTTATATATAACTTTTTCAAAAGTTCTACAAACTTCCTAAATTTCTCCTCAATTTCAGCCTTGGTCAATCTTTGGAGGAAAAGGTATGCATGGTTTGTATGTTGCGGGAGGCACATAAGGTTTTTCTTTCTCCTCTTCTACCCCCTTGATGGTTGGGCTTTTTCACTCTCATCACGACCCCTTAGAAGAAATATGATCTAAAGCATCAAATTCATACCTATTGTATTTATTTTTGAGGAGATCCATCACTTGACTATTGGCATTGATTTTGTGCCATGTCTTAAATAATAGCATATGTGACTTCTATGTTCTTGTTCTTCAATGCTCCTCCTACAACGACATATTTGTTGTGATTCTTGTAGTGTACAAGAGTCCATTGTAGAATATATGGACTATTAGCCATCTTTCTAGCTCATGAGGAGAGTACAATCTCAACATCTCCTTGAAATGCTCCCAAGCTTCATAGAGTGACTTTATCTTGTTTAGAAAAACTAGTGATTTCTTAATTATGCGATTGTTCTTGGTGGAAAATATTTAACAAGGAATGATTGCCTTAACTAATCACATGTGGTAATGGATTCAAAAGACTTTGAATGAAGCCAAACTCTAACTATATCCCTTAATGAGAAAGGGAAAAGCCTCAATCGAATGACATCACTAGTCACTACATTCATTTTCAAAATGGAACAATACTTTAAAAAAAAAATAGACAAATGGAGGTTTAGATCTACCATTGGTTAACTAGAGAATTGGTTTTATTGTACCACGGACAACAACAAAGGTTTTAGTTCAAAATTGTTAGGCACTACCTCTGGACGCACAATTATTCGAATGAGGTTCCGTAGTAATGAGAAAGGTGTATTCTTTCAACTTTCTATTTTTAGTCATTGTTACAACTTTCTTCGCATTTAAAGAAAGAAAACAATCATCAACAAGAAAATAAAAAGAAATTTTAGTCTAATCGGTACAAAAAAAGAGAATTATTATCAAAACCAAAGTCCCGACAACAATGCCAAAAATTTGATAAGCTTGCAAGTGTATGGTATTATTGGGTAGTAAAAATCATCATTCCAGCACGAACTTTGTTATGAGTATCAATCTCTCTTTATTAAGTGTTGGGAAAAACCAGAGATAATTAGTGATAACTATCTCAATAATGCGGAATATTTTTTTCCCCAACATGTCTAGATAAATGGTCAAACAGAAAAATACAATTCCAAGAGCAATAATAATTGGCAGAAAATTAAATATGAGATCAACACAATTTTAACGTGGAAAACTTCCCTCAAATTGAGAGAATAAAAACCATGGGACCTAGTCCAGTAAAAACTTCCACTATAATAATTAATGGGTACACCAAGAGTCTTCCTAATAACAATAAGGAATATCAATCAACAATAACAACCCTATAACAACCTTATAACAACCTTCCACTAAAGAGGGTATGCCAAAGTAACTCTCAGAGAAGATAAAACTACTCAAATTATATATTAAAGTAACAAACTCAGTGGTAGGAATAACATACTAAATTTGTATATCAAACGGAACAAGTTTGCTACACGCCCTACGCGAAAAATGACATTTAACAGTGTTCCTTTTACAGCGCTTGCTAAACACAAGCGCTGTTGTAAATATATTTTAAAAATAACGGATCCTTTTAAAGCGCTTTTTTTGACAAGCGCTGTAAAACAAGCGGTGTTGTAGGGTCATATAACATTTGCGCATAATGTTATAAGGCTTTTACAACGTTGTAAAATGAAGCGCTTTTGTGTATTATTTTACATCGCTTTTTTCACAAGCGCTGTAAAATACACGCGCTTTCAAATAATTGAACTACCTATTACAGTGATTTTTTCACAAGCACTGTAAAATACATGCGCTTTCATTGAATTTAACTACCTATTACAGCGCTTTTTTCACAAGCGCTGTAAAATACATGCGCTTTCATTGAATTTAACTACCTATTACAACGCTTTTTTCACAAGCGCTGTAAAATACGTCTTTCAAATGATTATATACGTTAGAAACCATCATATCCTCTACATCTTTCAAATAATTATATACGTTGGGAACCCTCATATCCTCTCTGTACTGTGCGGCCATCTACGTTGTCTCACTTATTTTTTAATTTGTTTTTGTCAAAAAATATTTAGTTTTTTAATAATTGAAAACTAAAAATTGTCATATATATATATATATTAAAATTAAAACTCTTCTACACATACCACATGATCTGTTCTATTTTGAAATTGTCAAAAATTGTCAAAAACGCATACCACATGATCTGTTCTGTTTTGAAATTGTTAGTTGATATTGGTTTCTTTTTGAAACTTGTTGATATGTTTTGAAAGCTTATTATTTTGGTAACTGCATTTATATAGGTCGTATAATATGGATAGGAAATGGATGTCTGTCAATCGATTGTCAAAAGAGTATGAAATTGGAGTGAAGGAGTTTGTTGAGTTTGTAGTGAAGAATGCAAAAGATCCAAATAGAGTAGCTTGTCCTTGTTTAAAATGTTGTTTTGGAAAACGTGTTAGAGAAGATGAATTAGAAGGACATCTATTATGTAATGGAATTGATTAAAGCTAAACATGTTGGATAAGACATGGTGAGAAAAAAAAAGGAAACATTAATTTTGAGAATAGTTCGACATATGCTTCAACTGACTTTGATACATATACATATGAGCCGGACCGAGTTGATGATATCGCAAAAGCAGTTGAAGAAGATCTTCGAGATTGTCCTAAAATGTTTGAAAGTTTGTTGAGTGATGCAGAGAAAGAATTATATAATGGTTGTACTAAATTCACAAGACGATCGGCGATACTAAAGTTGTACAACTTAAAAGCGAGTAATGGATGGTCTAATAAAAGCTTTACATAATATAAACACTCATAAAAGATATGTTGCCAGATGATAATGAACTTCCCAGTCGAACCTACGAGGCTAAACGAATTTTGTGTTCGATTGGCATGAGTTACGAAAGGATTCATGCGTGTCCTAACGATTGCATTTTATTTCGAAATGAATATGAACTACTTAAGGCGTGTCCAAAATACAATGTCTCTCGATATAAGAAGAAAGAATCTACTCCAGCAAAAGTCGTGTGGTAGTTTCCTATAATACCAAGATTTAGGCGCATGTATCGCAGTGAAGAAGATTCAAAACACTTGACATGACATGCAAATGAAAGAATTAGAGATGGAATGTTTCGACACCCTGCAAATTCCCCACAATGGGCAAAAATTGATCACGAGTATCCTGAATAGGAATCAAAATTTGACAACTCGAGAGCAAAATCGAAGTTTTATAACATGGTTAAAAAATCGCATAAAGTCAAAATTTGATATAGACCCCGGATCAATTTCACAGAGATTGAGGTGGCTAGCAAATGGTCCGAGCTTACATGTCTTTTCTTACACTTGTTATGTTATTAACTGCTACACATTTTATACCAAAGAACAAGATAATCAGACTACTATGCAAAACAGTGGAGTCACTCTCGTAGCTGAAGCGATGGATGTCTCAAGTGCAAAAGACAAAAACCCAATATATGCAACTCTATCATATTTTGGGGTTATCGAGCGCATATGGGAGTTAGACTACACAATGTTTCGTGTTCCCATATTTGGTTGCAAGTGGGTCGATAATAATAATGGCGTTCGGATTGATGAGTCAGGATTCTTGCTTGTCAATTTTAATAGGGTGGGATACAAAGACGAGCCTTTTATTTTAGCGTCGCAAGCTCAACATGTGTTTTATGTCACGGATCCTTCTGATGATAAAATAAGTGATGATAACAATAATGATGAAGATGTTGGTAATGATCTTTTATTTGCAACATCACAACAACCACATGAAATTGATTAAACTGATGATGGTTTATATCTTAGAGATGATCATGATGAGGGAATTTGGATTAATCCATCATTTCGTATTGTAAATGGAGAAACAAATGTGAATCCCACCAGGAAAAGAAGAAGGGCATCTTAATGTACATGTTTAATTGTTTTATATATGTCGTGCATGTAATATGAGTTATTGTGATAAATATGCATGTAATTTGAATTGAGTGTTTTATACTAAGTTCATGTAAAAATGAGTGTTTTATATTTAGCTTGATTTATATGAACTGAACTGAATATAAATTAGTAATTTACATGAACTGACCTGATCTGTACAGAGAGATTCTCTTTTTCTCAGTGCATAGATTATTCAGAAGTTCTCATTTCTAATAATTTATCATCTCCTAAAGTATTGTGATAACATGTTTTTAATCCAATAAACAATGATAACAATGTTTTTAATGTCATCCAATATTGAACCAAAATAAACCAAATGTTGGTATAATGAACTAACCGATTTCCTAATCGATTCTTTTAATGCATATATCAGAAACTGATACTCAATTTATATCAGAATCAATTTACTAATCGATTATATTGTTTTGCTCAAACAACGAGATCAAAATAATTGATTACTCAGTCGACTCCCTTTCATTGACATAATCGATTTGGCAATGGGCTAAGTTCTCCCTGTAACTCAGACATTTACTCCAATCGATTTGCCAATCGACTTGACTGGTCCCAGTAACTCAGATATTAAGTTCAAATCGATGTGTCAATCGATTATGAACTAAGTCATTCATGCAATCGATTAATTAATCGATTAGTGCAAAACTAGTAGCTTAAGAAAAATATATCAAATCGATTGTCCAATCGATTTCTTTAATCACAGAACACATATCTGATTAAAAATATTTTAGTAATCGGTTTGTCAATCGATTGACTCAGTACAAGCTTTGTTTTGTGAGTTATAAAATCGATTACCCAATCGATTTGCAAAGTGATGTAAAAGGCTTTAAAAAACATTCATATAACATAATAAAACAAGGAGGTCTATTACATTGCTTGTTAAAATAAGCGCTGTAAAAGACTCTTTTAAAAATAAAATAAAGAGACCTTTTACAGTGCTTATTTTAACAAGCGCTGTAAAAGGCTTTAAAAAAACATTATATAACATACTAAAACAATGAGGTCTTTTACAGCGCTTATTGGGAAAAGCGCTGTAAAAGAGCCTTTTAAAAAATTAAATAAGGACGCCTTTTAGAGCGCTTTTCAAACAAGTGCTGTAAAAGGCTTAGTCCTTTTAGAGCGCTTTTTGAAAAAGCACTGTAAAAGGGTTATAAAAAAGCGCTGTAAAAGGGTTTTATATATAATAGTAACCCCTTCAATTTCCTCTTCATTACGTAAACTTCACTATCATCTCAACCTTTATCGTTCTTGTCTTCTTTTGCAAACCCTATAATCCCGTCCATTATGAACCTTATTTCCATGATCATCTCCTTCATTTCGAACCTTCTATCCATCCAAGATCATCTCTCCCATTGCACACAATATATTTTCATTGAAATACGTAACCCTCATTACGTATTTCTTCAAACCGTATTTCTGTGAACCACTAAGACTGGGAACTTTCTGCGTTCCCTCTTTTCTTCACATTTCATCTTTCTTCAAACCATTATTCAGGTATTGATGTTATTAATTTTTTTGTAATCATTAAAATGCATGTTGAGCTTGTTTAAGATATACTGATACATGTTGATACATGTTGAGCTTGTTTATAATAATGCATGATGCATGTTGAGCTTGTTGATGTTATACTAAACTACATGTTGAACTTGTTGTTGTTAAATGGATACAAACAAAGATTTAGAATGTCAAAATGAAGAAGTTGGCACCACTAAGACTTATGAAAATAAAGTCAAACGTGGTGCAACTATAATGCAAAATGTGATTAAAGCAAGGAGCAATGGCACCAAGTTTGAGGTTATACTATACTATACTCTATTTGCTGTGTATTTTTTTATCTTTTTTTTTTTAATAGCATGTACTTTATATATGAGTTTATTAGGTTGGCTGGAATGAGAGTGGTCAGCCAATTGACCCCAACAGCTCTATGTTTGTAAGCTATATTGGGGCTGTTGTTCGTCAAAATATCCCAATTACGATTGACGATTGGAGAGATAAGGCGTTGAAGGATGCCAAAGATATAATATAGAATGACATTCAAGTAAATTTTTTGATTCACTCTTTTGTCATTTATAATTTTTTTCATTGAAATACTTTACTTATAATTTTTTTCATTGCAGACGACTTTTGTTCTTGATGAGGGACAAAAGAGTTATGTTTTGAGAGTTGCTGGGAAGATCCATCGGGGATTTAGATCTCCTCTCTCAAATTTTTATCTAAAAGATAGAGAGAGAAACACAAATGCTGAAGCTCCAAAAATATATCAACATTATATATCAAACGATGAATGGAGTGCATTTGTTTCCAAACGTTCTGACCCTGCGTTTGTCGTAAGTGATTAATTTATTAGCATTTGTGTTTTATTATTCATATTCGTAGCGTATTTTAAATTTTTACACAATTGCTATTTTTTTTTATATAGAATATTAGTAAGGCAAATCGCGAACGATGAATGGAGTGCATTTGTTTCCAAACGTTCTGACCCTGCGTTTGTCGTAAGTGATTAATTTATTAGCATTTGTGTTTTATTATTCATATTCGTAGCGTATTTTAAATTTTTACACAATTGCTATTTTTTTTTATATAGAATATTAGTAAGGCAAATCGCGAACGGGCAAGCAATCCCACACACCCATACAAAAAATCACGTATGGGATATGCACGCCTTGAACAACAACTTGTAAGTAATTAAACATCACTTCAATATAATGAAGTAATTTGTATTACAAACTATAGTGTGTAACTAATTTGTATTATTTTGATTATGATCTTAACGAATAGCGAAAAGACACCCAAGCCGATCAACCCTTGGGTCGTCATATATTATGGAAGGAAGCGCATGTTAATAAAGACGAAGTGGTTGATAATGAAAATGTCAAAAAGGTAGTAGAACTTTGTGTAAGTATATTATCACTTTAATATTTTTTTAATATTGTATTTATCACTTGAATACTTTTTAATATTGTATTTTAAAAATGCTGTTGAACTTATCTTTTTAATGTTACATGTATTTTAGGAGATTATCGAACAAAGTTTTTAAAATCAGGAGGGCAACAAGGATACTTGCAGGGACATTCTTGGTAAAGTGTTTAATGACCCTGAGTATTCCGGTCGGGTTAGGGGGAAAGGATTTGGCGTAACTCCCAAAAGCTTTTTTCCTGAAGAGAAGCGCCAAAAACCTTCCAACGAGGAAGTATTAGAGAAGCTCAGAATACTTACAGAGCAAGTGGCACAATTGGTGAATACGAACAAAGACAAGCAACTCCCGGATCAGCTCCAACATGAAATACAAATGGAGAGTGAAACCGCAAGATGCAACGTCGGTCTGAAAATTATTCCCGAGGTAATTAATTAGTTACTTGCTTATGTAATTACTTATGTATTAAACAAACTTATATATTAACCGTACTTATGTTTTAACTATTGATTTAGGGTTTCACTCCATGTGTTCTATACTTGCCCTTGCCTACTCATCGGAAGGTGGGAAAAGGAAAATTGTACAATACTTCGGGAGAAGTATTGCACAATACTCCGATCCCTGCGGGCCATGTCAAAGTATCGTCTGTTGTTGCTCTCGAACCAACTGCACTGTTGCCGTTACAGGACAATGACAGAGATATGCAGTTATTGGGCGACGCTATTGGTAGTTACGTGGCATGACCCACAAACCTTGTTGCCCTTGATAAAAAGATTCCCATAAACGGATCAGTTACATCTCCCGAAAAGGTTTGTCACATTTATTGCATAAGGTTTGTAATTTTTTCAGATTCAATAAACTAACATTTAACCTCATTTTTGTAGGTCCAAATAAATAAACCAGCTGCACAGCCAAAAAAAGGCAGCAAAGCTCAAAAATTGGAGGTTAATTGAGCAGCCAAATCACAAAGGTCGGAGGGTAATAAAGATGCCAAACTTGCAGCATGAAAATAATTGGATCGGGGAAAATCGGTCGTTGCTGCTGCTGCTCCTAAAATAAGTCAGCCATGCCTTAGTAAATACGGGGTGTGTCTTGACATCCATGTAAAAAGGAACATGGGCAGCAGCGACGATTCGCGTATCGTACCCATGAATAAAGATATATTCGGAGATGATTATGAGGAGTTTCTCGGAAAGGAGCACATATACGAATTTCTCGAACATAAGGAGCTCAGTGCTTGAAATGAAAAGAAATGCATCTCGATCCAGACAATGTAAAGAAATACATTGTAGATATGTTTTTAGGAAATATAGAAAAGAATAAATTGTTTTTCGCACCATATAATTCAGGGTACGTAATTTTATCTTTTTTAATTGATGAGAATTTAGTTAATTAGTTGTGTATAAACAAAATTGCTTAACCAATTTTTTTGTTTTGTTGTAGGGCACATTGGGTGCTATTTGCAATCAATGCGCTCTCTGAAGTTATATACTATTTGGATCCCGTGCATGGCAATTACAACAATCATTTCAAAATAAAGACTATGTTCGACATGTAAATAATATTCATTTATTTCTTACATATATATATAAAAATAATGTGTTTGTTCATGCTATAATAATCACATTTATTCATTCGATAGTGCCTTAAAAGTTTTTCGAGCTCAAAGAGGTGCTACAGTGTCGAAGCAAATGTCTAATAACATTACATGGATCCCAATAAAGTGCCCTCGTCAAACAAACAACATCGACTGTGGGTACTACGTATTGAGATTCATGAAGGAGATTGTTGACAAGAATAAAACTATTATCCCAGAAACGGTACGGTATTTTCATTATATGATTTTCATATATAAATTATCTATATATTTGATACTAACTTAATATAATATGTTCCATTTTTATATTGTAGTACTTTGACAATTCCAGTCCATCATATTTTGAGGAAGATCTAATGGAATTAAAGGAAGACTGGTGTCAGTATGTGCTTGAAATGAAAATTATTTGATTTTCTTGGAAATAGCATGCTGCTGGCAAGGGATCTGAATATTATATGGTAGCTTGTGCATATTCTGTATATTCTGTTAGTTATTATATGTATATGATCATAGGACAATATATGAACATGCATATGAATATGTAGTTAATTAGGTTGTAAATTAGGTTCAATGTATATGTAGTTAATTAGGTTGTAAATTATGTTATATATATGTATCTGAATGTAGTTAATTAGGTTGTAAATTACAGTGTTACAGGGTTGTATATATGTATCTAATTGTGTTGTGTTGTGTAAACTGGTTGTGTTGTGTGAACTGATTCTGGTAATTTTGGATAAAAAGATAAAAGACAACGCTTTCTAAAAAAAATGTCATAATAAGCTAAAAACCGCTTTAAAAAAAACACACACACATTTTACAGCGTTTTTTAAAAAAAGCGATGTAAAAGGCACACCAAATATATGAATTATGGGTCAATCGATTGGAAAACCGATTACTAAAATGAATTATGAGTCTGCATTTTACAGCGCTTTTTAAAAAGCGCTGTAAAAGGCACACCAAATATATGAATTATTGGTCAATCGATTGGCAAACCGATTACTAAAATGAATTTTGGGTCTGCTTTTTACAGCGCTTTTTAAAAAAAGCGCTGTAAAAGGCTCACCAAATATATGAATTATGGGTCAATCGATTGGCAAACCGATTACTAAAATGAATTATGGGTCTGCATTTTACAACTCTTTTTAAAAAAAGCGCTGTAAAAGGCACACCAAATATATGAATTATGGGTCAATCGATTTGCAAACCGATTACTAAAATGAATTATGGGTCAATCGATTGGCAAACCCAATATATGCATTTTACAGCGATTTGTTAAAAAAGCGCTGTAAAAGGTGCATAACCAGCGCGCGTTATATTTACATGATTTATAGCGCTTTTTTAAGAGCGCTGTTGTATCTTTTACAGCGCTCGATTCCACAACGTTTTTTTATTGTTTTGAAAAAGCGATGTAAATGGATTAAAAAAGCGCTGTAAAATCCTATTTTTTGCATAGTGACACCTGTTACCACCACCGGAACCAAACCCTTATTTTTCTTCTCTAGCAAATATTTTTCTTCGGTTGTTTTTCTGTGTATTTGGTTCTTAGGGATTAAATCCCTTTTATTACCTTCAAGTGGACCAAACCCACTAAAACCTTTTTTTTTTTTTCTTTTTCTTTTTATTTCAATAATAATAATAATAATAATAGTAAAATTGGTGGGTACCACTTGGGGAGTGAGCCCACCCAACATTAAGATGGTTAGCTAAAACGAAGATTAATGATAGAATTATTTTTGGTTAAAATTTACGATAAGAATAAAACATTGTGATTGTAGTTTTTCACAATGATAGACACAATAAAAAAATTATCTCTAAGTTATGGACGTTAAACTCTTAAAATTCATATGAACAATTATAACTAATGTCTCGTATCAAAGAGCAAAAATGTGTTTTAAACTAATACCCAACCTATTTTCATGATTGATATGTTAGAAAAATCTATGAAGAGAAGTTTACCTTTCATGATTTCAAGAGAACCAAATCTATTTTCATGATTTAATTTTCTTGTCCAATTAATCTTATGAGTTAGATATCAAATTCTACTTTTCAGTATTTCATTTGACATCTAAGTAAAATCATGATTTTTACAAAAAAAAAAAAAGAATGCGAAATTGTTAAAGATCCATCATTGGAAACTCTATAATCCCAAGACTATAATCGCTAAGTGCTTTAAGAGGTGAAGTAACATAATAATTGTTCATAAAATCAAAATATTTGCCAATAGGTTGCGGCTCTAATTGCGTTTGATTCACAAAATAATAAATGCTAGACAAAACAGTACTTGGCAATGCAAAACTGAACAAAAACAACTTTTTGTAATTCACTGTATATGATGATCAATATACACAACAGATAATTTTATATTGCACCGTATTATATATGCCTTGCTCATCTTATTGTCTGTGTTCTATGCAAAAAAATTGGGAGATTCGATTCTTTCTTGCCTACAACGTTCAATACATGTTTGTGCAAATCAATGAAAACACACTCGTTGAATAACGCAGTCGAAGGAGAAACACAGTTTTGCAGGGCAGAGCAAAAACAAAATTTTCGGCATGACTTAGTTTTTTGCAGAGCTCTACTCCAAAATTTGCCTATGGTGTATTTCTGTTGATAACTGCACTTTGAGTTTTTTCACCTTTAGATGAATTTAATGGTTATGATTTATTGTTTGGAGAAATTGATGTAAAAATAGAATGAGAGGATCCCGTCTCACATAATTAGAGGCTATCATTGATATCATATGGGAACGCCTCAAGCAAGTTTTTCCATTTAATTGGGAACGCCTCAATTTTAAACAAATAAAAAAATATCACTCTTAAACATGAATTCAGAAATTTTTATCAAGCAACCAATAAGTAAATGACATTATTTTTAGAAGGTAAAATTAAAATTTCAATGAAGTGTCATATCAAAGAGATAAATAATGAATCAAATATGCTAGATGTGGACTTGTGTATAGTAGCAACAAAGAAGACAATTGTGGTGTGACAGTGGTATGCAATAGTTACTCGTGGTCGTGAAAAAAACTATACTCTTTGTTTTATCTTTTAATTTTGAAATATATGGTTTTGGAGATGAAATTGGATTTTGGTTTCCCTCTGTATTCAAATTCATCTTTTTTCTACAAGCTCTTCTATTTTTTCTACACTTTTTATCACTCTTTTCCTATTCTTCTTTGTTTTTATTTTTTAGTCAAATTTTCTACTTAATCCCTTCTTTTTTTTTTACCTTTTAAAACTAAATGAAGATCTATTTATAGAGTTTTTTTTGCAAATGTTTAATTGTTTTTTTGATATGTCTTTGAGCTTCCCCATTAATTTCCTTCTTTATGATTTATTTTCTTTGTTTATAATTTGAGTTCTTCTGCATGTTTTATTCATTCACTTTT
>JBBPBT010000850.1:260011-282321 GCA_037974875.1 Cicer bijugum | reverse complement strand
AATGTATATCAAATTTCATCATAAATATGTTCAATGTGTAATTCAAATGTTATTTTGGATGGACTAAGGCTTTTCTCTATATATATCTCTAATTCTGTAGAATATATTCTTCGTACTTCTGCTTTAAACTCAAAGATTTCTTTTCTCTGCATCATAACAACCAAAGAGGAAAATTGATTTTTTATTTATTTAATTAATTTAAATATATATATATATATATTATTGTGTATTATGCTCTAATGTTATTATAATTGTAGTTTATGAGAGATGATAAAACAAAATGAGCATCATTTATTAATTTTAGCTATATTATTTTTATTTCTTTTTTTGTATTAATGATTATGAATGCATAAATATATATCTTTCTATTTTTATTTGATATATTATTTCATACTAGTCAGACAAAATTAATGTACTACATATATCTGCTACTATTTTTATATTTTATTAGAAAATATAAATATTATCGTTGTAAAATATAATTAAATAAAAAGATCCAAATTTTGTCCGTCAAATTTTCTCAAAAATCAATACAAACAAGTAAAGTATAAATTGAGGTTGAGAAAGTTAAAGACGAATATAACAATGTGGAGTGAAGGATAAATTGCTAATGTGAAGACATGATCTTCTCTAGCTTGCCTACAAGTTCGTTGATCGATGAAACAAAAACATGATTGTCTTTGAATTGGTTACCGGTGCATAGATCAAGAAGAATAAAAGAATGACCGTCTTCAGATTGATTACCGATGTATAGATCTAAAAATGGAAAATGATCATTTTCAGATTGGTTACTGATGCGTAGATCAACATGGATGAAAAAATGATCGTCTTCGAATTGGTTACCGATGCGTACATCGAAACAAATGAAAAAAAATGATCATTTTCAAATAGATTATCGATGCATAGATCAATAAAATGGAAAATGGTCGTATTTGGATTGGTTACTAATGCTTAGATCAATAGGAATGAAGAAAACTAATTTAGAAAGTTGTCGAGTAAAAAAACAATATATGTTATGCATTATGCAAGGTTGTCGAGTATAGACATATGAGTATAAGTAAAGTATGAACGAAGATGCATGGTTCAGGTAAGATGTATGATTTATGTGTGTTATGCATAAATTCTTGTTCGTTTCTTTGATTCCTCGATCCTTATTATCTTCTACACCCATAATATTCAATGGATGAATGAAAATAACAACTATTTTTGCATGATGACTCTAGTATGTCACATGTGACTCCCCTATTTTGAGGTAAAACAAAGTCCATTGTTTAAAATGATTACTCTTCATTTTTCTTATGTGCATCCATACATGTTGATAATCTATCGAGTTCTCGTGTATCTGTTTTCGAAGTGTCAAAAGATTTAAAAGATTTTATATTTTCACATATTTCAAATTCTAACATTTATTATCATAAAACAAGATTTCAAAACTCTAGAACAATCAACCAGAAAATTGAATTAGTTTAGAAAAAGTGTATCATACAACATCAAATGACAACATTGGAAAAAGTACATTCACTACATCGAGAACAAAATAATTGGGGTTACAATGTATGGGTAAGTGACTTTAGCTTTAGTTGGAGGGATAACAAGCGTTATTCATTTTTGTAATTTAGAGCTCTTGTTGGTCAGCTTCCAAAAATAATAATTGCCCCAGTAAGAAGCGCTTCATTTTTTTTATCCCTAATTTTTGCATGGATCGCTCTTCCAAGTTTTCAATCCATCGGGATGCTCTAATTCTTGCCTAGGCCGCCTTTTCATGTTTACAACCTAGCAAGCCCATTATTTCAAATTGTTTTTTCAAGCATAATATTTTTTTACTGCATCAAAATTTACTAGAAGTGAAAACTTGTCTCCATCCATTTATGCGAGTATTAGAGCTCCCCCAGAGAAAACTTTTTTTTTTTACCACATATGATCCCTCGTAGTTCAAGGTCCATTTTCCACGAGATTCTTTTTTTATGGGTAATATTTTCTTTAAGACTAAGTCCCCTTCTTTAAACTCTCGAGGATTAACCTTTTTCTCGTAGGCCTTTTTAAGTCTTTTTTTATATAGATGACCATGACACGGAGCTATCATTCTTTTTCTTCTATGAGATTCAATTGGTCAAATTGAGATTGAGCCCACTCTGCCTCTTCTAGGTTTGTTTCCATCAGGACTCTAATCGAGGAAGTGTCAACCTCAATGGAAAGTACCGCTTCCATTCCATAAACCAATGAGAAATGAGTTGCCACTATTAAGGTGCGAGGGTGTATTTTTTCAAAGCGAGGGTGTATTTTTTTTTCAAAAGAAATTAAAATAAATAAGGAAATACCATTGGATTAATATTTAAGTCATTAAAATTTACATACAGCGGAAAAGTTTCTCGAAATATAAATCCAAAGCTTTTACACATCAAGAAACGGTACATGGAATCCATCTAAAATAACAGGTCATGATGACAATATTAGTACATAAACTAACTCAATCACCTTCATACATAATACCAAATCTTAACACTTAGGAATTTCAACACAATCACTACCAGATCATGAACTTCGAACTAGTTTTGCAATCAACATGCTAAAGTACTATTTATCAAGGTACCGCCTATCACGGGTCTGCACGATTTACTAAAAAGCGTAAACCATAAACGTATTGCCTATCATGGGCCCGTACCGTTTACCAAGGTGCCACCTGTCACGGATCTGCACGGTTTACTAAAAGGAACGAAAATTGTAAAGGTACCGCCTATCACGGGCCAAAGTACTATTTACCAAGGTGCCACCTATCACGGGTCAGCAAGATTTACCAAAACAAACATTAAGTAAACAAGACATTAAGAGATTCCTCATTCTTTATACTTATTTAACTTAAACGAATTTCAAAACAAACATTAAGTAAACAACACATTAAGAGATTCTCCATTCTTAATACTCATTTAACTTAAACGATTTTCACAAACAAACACACATTAAGTAAACAAGACATTAAGAGATTCCCCATTCTTAATACTCATTTCACTCTAATGGTTTTCAAATCCCACACAGGACAAACTCAAACATAATCACAAATTTATTACACAATTCACGCCAAAACACAACAATTCATTTCTCCACTAAATCATTTTCACGACGTCATTAAGTGAACGCAGATATTAAGAGATTCCCCATTCTTAATACTCATTTAACTTAACGATTTTCAAAACATACATTAAGCAAACAGAAATATTAAGAGATTCCCCATTCTTAATACTCTTTTAACTTAAACGATTTTTACAAGCACACATTAAGTAAACAAGACATTAAGAGATTCCCCATTCTTAATACTCGTTTAACTTAATGGTTTTCAAATTCCACCCAAAATAAACTCAAACATACTTTCACATTCAATCCATAATTCACACCAAATCACATCAGATCATTTCTCCACAAAATCGTTTTCACGACAACATCAAGTAAATAAGTCATTAAGAGATTCCCCATTCTTAATACTCATTTAACTTAAACGATTTTCACAAACTCACATTAAGTAAACAAGACATTAAGAGATTCCCCATTCTTAATACTCGTTTAACTTAATGGTTTTCAAATTCCACACAAAACAAACTCAAACATACTTTCACATTCAATCCATAATTCACACCAAATCATTTTTCCACACAAAACACATCTCACATTCTATAATTATCAATTATGAACACGTCGAATACGACGATACAAATCAACACAATTCATCACTCAAACACAACAAATTTCATTTACTCAAAATCATACATAAATGAGGTAAATTCATTTTCCATGAAACATTCATCAATGTCACCAAAACCCCACATTAGAATTTCACCCATAAAGTATTAATTCGTTTTTCCCCAAATCAACGCTTCAACCCTAACAAATTCTTTTCCACACAACCACAAATATGTCCCTAAATGCAAACTAAAAGTTTGGAAGGAGCCCTTACCTTCACGTTAGCTTTCACGTGCGATTACAGTATCGTGAGTAAGTCCGGTAAAATCTCCGTTCGCAACGTTGCTTCCAAAGTTGGTCCACTAGCACTGTAGCACGGAGGTGAGCAACCTTCCCTTCTATCACTTCTTGAAAGGAGGCTTAGATCTAGATGAAACAGGAAGGTTTGTGTTTGAATCCCTAACACCGTTTTTCTTTGTTTTCGAACCAACGAGGAAGAGTGAAGTTGAGAAATCCTTGTCCTATCACCCACCAAGCCTTGGGTTTCTATTCTTGAAGTCAAAGAAAGAAAAAGAAAGCAAAAGGAACGAAGAAGAAAATGGGAAATGGCGGATGAGCGCGAGGCAGAGAGAGAGAGAGGAAAATGCTTTTTAATTATAATTAACAAATATCTCAAAACTAGATATTTATTAAAATTACCATTTCACCCATAACGCATTAAATTCCTCGTAAAGGATTCACCGTACTTAATTTAACTTATTTAACGACGAGTAATTTTAATCGAGCGTCAAAATGTCTTTTTGATCATATAAACTCCAAAATATTAATAACTTTGGCTAAAAAGCCTCCGAGCTCAATACCAAAAATACATTAAAACACGTAAAGTATACTTTAAAATTGTGGGTCTTACAGTTTCCATCAGGACTCTAATCGAGGAAGTTTCAACCTCAATGGAAAGTACCGCTTCCATTCCATAAACAAATGAGAAATGAGTTGCCCCAATTAAGGTGCGAACAAAGGTTTTATAGCCATGTAATGCAAAGGTTTTAAAGCCCCATTTCATGTCAATCCTTATGTGTCTCTACCATCTTTTGTAAGATTTTCTTGATATTCTTATTTGTTGCTTCTACAACCCCATTCATTTTTGAACGATATGACGAAGAATTATGGTGCTGAATTTTGAAACTATCACACAACTCCATTATTTTATTATTCAGATTAGTCGCATTGTTTGTGATAATCTTATTTGGCAAGCCATATCGAAAAATTAATTCTCTCTTGATTAATTTGACAACCATGCTCCTCGTCGCATTGGCATAAGAAGCAGCTTCAACCCATTTTTATGAAAAGTCGGTGTCCATTTGAAGCCTTAGGTTTGATGAGTCCAATAAAATCTATTCCCCATATTGAAAATAGTCAGGGTGAGGTTAAAACATTCAAAGCGGTAGGCGGTATCGTGAACCTCTTGAATGCTTTTCTCTGCTTCTATTTTATCCACACATCTGAGGAAAACCATATCATGATTTCTCTTATAAAACGCATCACCATTTAAGAAAAATTTCATTAATAACCTCCTCGAAACCCTTTGTCGTTTTCTGAAATACCCAATGGATATTACTTACTTTGACATAGGATTTGAAATCATAAAACCATGGCTTGTCGTCACGCTCTTCTTCTATTGATAAGCAATATGTTGGCTTATCCTTTTGTTGAATTTTTATGACTGACCAATGCTTATTTTGATCATTGATGACAATGTGGCCATAGTGTCCGCCAATTGGTCTCCTTCTCGAGGAATATGGTGAAAAGTAATTTTCTCAAAGTATTATGTCAATTGTTTGATATGTGTATTATACGGAATCAATTTGGATTCTCGAGTTGTCCACTCTCCTTTTGTCAGATGGATCACCAACGATGAATCTCCATATACCTCAAGAACTTTTATCTTTCATTCAATGGTTTCTTTAATGCCCATAACACATGTCTCATATTCTACAATATTGTTTCAACAATCGAAATACAATCTAGTCGTAAATGGAATGAACTGATTTTCTGGGGAGATTAAAATGGCTCCAATTCCATGCCATAATGCATTAGAAGCGCCATCAAACATCAACATCCATTTTTCTTTATCATATGATCTAGTCTCTTCAAATAAAGTTATTATGCCTTCGCTGGGGAATTCTCATTGCATTGATTTATAATCTTCTACAGTTTGTTGGGCCAAATAGTCTGCTAGTGTGCTTCCTTTGATAGCCTTCTATGTAATATACACCAAGTCGTATTCTGATATAAACATCTGCCAACGGACAATCATTCTAATAAGAGCAAGTTTCTCAAATATGTACTTAATTAGGTCCATTTTAGACACCAACCATGTTGTATGACATAACATGTACTGCCTCAATCGATGAGCAGCCCATGCTAATGTGCAACATGTTTGTTCAAACAGTGAGTACCTTGTTTCACAACTCGTGAATTTTTTGCTCAAATAATAGATAGCATGTCCTTTCTTATTAGATTCATCATGTTTCCCCAATACATAATCCATTGACTTATCAAATATTGTTAGGTACATAATAAGTGGTTTCCCAGGAACAGGAGGCACCAAGATTAGAGGTTTTCACAAGTATTGCTTAATCTTCTAGAAAGTTTTTTGACAATTATCATTCCATTCAATCTTTTGGTCTTTGCGCAACAATTTGAAAATCAACTCGCATGTGACGATGAGATAGGATATGAACATGGCAATGTAATTCAATCAATCTAAAAAGCCACAAACTTCTTTTTTGTGAGTGGAGTCGACATTTCCTGTATTGTTCTTATTTATTTGGGTCCACCTCTATCCCTTTTTTACTAACGATATACCCAAGTAACTTGTCCATCTTACTCCGAAAGAGCATTTAGCAAGTTTTAAAAGGAATCTGAACTTCCTTAGTAACATAAAAAAAAATTAAGGTTAACAACATGGTCTTCTTCGATTCATGAATTTGCAATCATATCATCCACATAAACCTCTATCTCCTTATGCTTCATGCCATGAAAAAAAGTTACCAGTGCTCTTTGATAGGTTTCCCCAACATTCTTCAATCCAAATGACATCACTTTACAACAGAAAATTCCCCATTATGTGATGAACGTAGTTTTCTCCATATCCTCAAGATCCATCTTGATTTGGTTATACCTTGAGAAATCATCCATAAAGGAGAAAATAGAATATTGAGCAGTGCTATCTACTAGCACATCAATATGAGGCAAAGGGAAAACATCTTTAGGACTAGCTTTATTTAGATCCCGATAATCAACGCACATTCGAACCATTCCATCCTTTTTTTAGAACTTGGACAATATTAGCAACCTATTGATAATAAGAAACCAACATCAAACTGCTTCTTGACCTCTTCTTCAATTTTAAATGACATATCAAACCTCATCCTCCTCAACTTTTATTTAGTTGGAGCACATTTAGGCTGAAGCGGTAGCTTATGTTCAACTATGTTAGTATTTAGCTCAGACATATCTTGATATGACCATGCAAAGACGTCTACATAGTTAAATAAAAGTTTAATTAGCTTTTCTTGCTTACTTTCTTTCATAGACATACCAATCTTAATTTCTTTTTTATCATATTCAGTCCCTAAATTGATCACCTCAATAGGCTCTTGATAGAGTTGGATTATCTTAGTTTCCTGTTCCATTAGCTTTTTTAGATCACAATCATCTTCATAATACTCATCAATATTATTAATTGGGCATTCAAAATTACAAGAAAGGACTTTAGCGCTGTTATTTTCAACATATTCATTTTTGACTATGCATTATTTAAATTAAGAAGAAATAGGAAAAATGAAAATATTAATAAAGATTATTATTTCATTATTTCAAGAAAAAGAAAAAAAAAAGAAACAATTGGAGAATTCAAAAATGCATTAATTGATAATAAGTACGAAATCAAAATACATGTGCCCTAATTAATTATTCTTATAGCATTGGATAGAGCAAAAGGAGTTGAAATATGTAACACCCCGATTTACAAAGCGAGAGTGTATTTTTTTTTTCAAAACAAAATCATTTAACAAAGAAATAAATAAGGAAAATACCTTTGGATAAATGTTTAAGTCATAACGCAACACCATTTAAGTCAATATAATTTACAAGCAGCGAAATAGTTTTTGAAATATGAATCCAAAGTATTTCCACATCAAAAAGTGGTACATGGAACCCATCGAAAATACAATGTTTTGCTGACAATACTAGTATAGGTACAGTCTTCCAATTTTAAATAAACACAATCCAAAAGAAAGACATCTACTCCCTATACGTCAACCTAATCTGATCTCTACAAAAAATTATACACCCTGAGTGATCTTCACGCGCCCCGCAAGATCCTCCTAACATAGCATCAGTCAGGTGTTTCCATCTATATCCCCCAACCACAAGGTACGAACCGGTAGGATTATCCTGGCTCTCATCTGAGGGCAAAGCCCAGATTTCCAAAATAGTTGTAAAGGGTCACCAACTAAAATTAACAATTAACACATAACATTTAAGTTTTTAAATGCACAAAATAGCCTTTCAACTTAGCATGCACCTTAAAAGGGTTTTTCATATGCTAAAAGTTCATATAATACTTGCCAAATAAAAATGAAATCAAGATAAGGTTTTAAATCAATCAAGTAATAAACAACTGACAAATCCATTGATGAATCAATTGAGCAAGCGATTGTCTGACTCAGAATAAAAGTTTTACTCAACAAATTGATTGGGAAATCGATTTCTTAAAGATTTTCAGTGAAAACTGTATTCTGGGTTTAAATCAATCGATTGGGAAATCGATTGGGAAATCGATTTCATTAAGTAGTTGAGCCCCTGTAACTTGCCAAATCGATTGGCAAATCGATTTCTTAAATAGCTGAGCCCCTATAACTTGCCAAATCGATTGGCAAATCGATTTCTTAAATAGTTGAGCCCCTGTAACTTGTCAAATCGATTGGCAAATCGATTTCTTAAATAGTTGAGCCCCTGTAACTTGCCCAATCGATTGGCAAATCGATTGTGTTCAATATCTTTTAACAGAATTGATTGGGAAATCGATTTTCCTGAAGTATTTCTAAAACTACATCACTGAATCGATCCTCATTACACACAATTCCAAAACATAACACTTAGCACTTATAACACAATCACTACGACATCATGAGCTTCGAAATAGTTTTGCAATCAAACATACTATCACACAATTCCAAAACATCCATACTTGACCATTAAAACACAATCACCATGACAACTTGAGTTTCGAAATAGTTTTGCAATCAATCATACTATCACACAATTTCAAAACATAACACTTAGCAATTACAACGCAATTACCACAACATCTCAAGTTCAAACACTCAATCATAATCTTGAATCAAATACGACTCGTGTGTCAAGCACCCTAATGCAATGCGTATATGCCAAAATACATGGACTCAGAATTCCAAACCAAAACCCTCCTCGAAGGGTCGTAAATCATAATCGTACCACCTATCACAGGCCAAAGTACTAAATTACCGAGGTGCCACTTATCACGGGTCAGCACGATTTACTAAAAAGCGTAAATCATAAACGTACCACCTATCACGGGTCAGTACTGTTTACCGAGGTGCCACCTATCACGAGTCAGCACGATTTACTAAAAGAAAAAGCGTAAATCGTAAACGTACCGCCTATCACAGGCCAAAGTACTATTTACCGAGGTGCCACCTATCACAGGTCAGCACAATTTACCAAAAACGTAAATCGTATATGTACTGCCTATCACAGGCCAAAGTACTATTTACCAAGGTGCCACCTATCACGGGTCAGCATGATTTACCAAAATGAAATGCATGAGCATACTCTAACTCCATCCACGACAAACGTTAAGCAAATGCAGATATTAAAAGATGCCCCATTTCTAATACTCATTTAACTTAAACGATTTTCACAACAAATATTCAGTAAACAAGGATATTAAGAGATTCCCCATTCTTAATATTCATTTAACTTAAACGATTTTCACAACGAACATTAAGTAAACAGAGATATTAAAAGATTCCCCATTTTTAATACTCGTTTAACTCTAATGGTTTTCACGACAACATTAAGTAAACAAGGATATTAAGAGATTCCCCATTCTTAATACTCATTTAACTTAAACGATTTTCACAACAAACATTAAGTAAACAGAGATACTAAAAGATTCCCCATTTTTAATACTCATTTAACTCTAATGGTTTTCACGACAACATTAAGTAAACATAGACATTAAGAGATTCCCCATTCTTAATACTCGTTTAACTCTAATGGTTTTCAATTTCCACACAAAACAAACTCAAACATATTATCAAATCCAATCCACAATTCACACCAAATCACGTCCCAAATTTCATAAGCATTAATTATGAACACGTCAAATACAATGAACACAAATCATCACAACATAACACTCAAACACATCAAATTTCATTTACTCAAAATCATACACAAATGAGTTAAATTCATTTTCCACGAAACATTCATCAATATCACCAAATCCTAACTCTAAGATTTTACCCATAAAGCCTTGGATTCATTTTCCCCAAATCAACACTTTAACGCTAACAAAATTCTTTTCCACACAACCACAGATAAGTCCCTAAATGCAAACTAAAAGTTTGGAAGGAGCCCTTACCTTCACGTTAGCTTTAACTTGCGATTATTATACCGCGAGTAAATCCGGTAAAATCTCCGCTCACAACGTCACTTCCAAAGTTGGCTCCCTAGCACCGTAGCGTGGTAGTGAGCAACTTTCCACTGTATCTCTTTGCGAAACGAAGCTTAGATCTAGATGAAACGGGAGGTTTGTGTTTGACGGTTTTGAAATCCCTAACTCCGTCTTCGAATCCGGGAAGAAGGAAGAAGCTGGGAATTTGATCTTTCTCACCCACTAAGCCTTGGGTTTCTTTTCTTGAAGCAAAAGGAGGAAAACAAAAATGGAAGGAAGTAGGAAGAAGGAGAAGGTTTTGCGAGAATGGAAATGCTTCGTTTCCTCTTTTTCCTTCCTCTGTTTGCTATTCTTTCCAACATATATATATATATATATATATATATATATATATATATATATATATATGTATTATAATTAAAACTAAATCAATAAATATCTAACAACTCTCACACCCATCACTTCACTCCCATCTTAATCTAATTTAATAAAAATATCTACTCTCGTCGCAACTCAATTGTCCGATACAATTTTCAGCAACCCGAGATATTTTTAAAAGAATTGTCCGATATAAAATCCTTAGTAACGTAAATAAATTATTTTTTGACAAATAATTTTAATCTAATTTCCAAAAATATACTTTCGGCCTTTAACTCACTAAATACCGAAACTGGGCTAAAAGTCTAAGAAATTATACACAAAATACCCTAAAATTGTATAATTTAGGATTTAAAATTAAGGGTCTTACAAAATACACAATTACTTTAAACATAAATTAACAAACATGGGAAACTCGATGATCTTCCAATTATTGAGATTGGTATTCGAAAGACAAGGGTACACCAATTTTAGGGTATCATCACCAACATGCTCTTCCGCAACAGCCACCTGGTCAACATATATTATTTCGACACTCTGAAAGATTTGATGAATGTCACAAATAGGAATGTTATGTGAATTCAATGTCTGATTTTCCATACGAGCCATCCTGATTAGGGATGGGAATAGGCTAGGCCGTCCGTAGGGGCCTATGGCCTGGCCTGGTCTGGCCTATTTAATAAAAAGGCTAGGCTCAAGCTGTTTTTAAAGTCTATTTATTTAAATAGGTCAGGCTTAGGCTTATAAAAAAACCTATTAGGCCTGACAGGCCGACCTATATATATTTATTATTTATTAATATTATTTTTTTATTATTATATTATTAATATTATTTTCTATTTTAAATTCTATCAATTATACAATCACTTAGTAATCATTTCATATTCATTAGTTGTTTCATATTCCGTAGCGGTTCTATATTTGGTAGTAGTTTCATATTAAGTAACTGTTCAATTAGTCAATCACTCAGTAGTTGTTCTTTATTTGTTTAAGAGTTAATAATGGGTGCGTTTAAAAAGGCTTTTAAAAAGGCTTCCAAGCCAGGCTAGACTATTAAAAAGGCCTGGCCAGGCTGGAAAAAAAAAGCCTATGATAGACCGTAAGTCAGACTTAGGCCGAAAAAATAAATCGTAGGTCAGGCTCAAGCCTTTCAAAGCCTGGCCTGGCCTAGCCTATTCCCTCCCCTAATCCTGATTTCCCTTTTTCCTTCATAGCCTTTTCTTTGTCACCTTTAGTAGGTACATATCACAACCCGTACATATCGCTCTTTTCTGGTATATCTAACAATTTTTCCAATTTAACAAAAACTCCTCCATCCAACATCGATTTGGTAGACTTCAATGACGTGATAGAAAATTTTGATTCTTTTAAGGGAGATCCTTCACCCATGAAGACATGATTCGCAATTTCTAATGCTTGAATGGAAGTCTCTATGGCTTTCTCCTTGTCTTTAATGCAGCCCATAGAAGATAGATACTCACTATCATATCTACTTCCCCATATATTATCACCAACTTATTGTTCACTATAAACTTTAGCTTTTGATGGATAGTGGATGTCACTGCTCCAACAACGTGAATCAATGGTCTCCTTAAAAGGCAATTGTACATCGACTTAATATTCATCACTTGGAAGGTTATTTCAATGTTTATAGGATCTAATTTGAATTAGTAGGTCAATCTCACAAACAACTTGTCTCTTGGATCCATCAAACGCTTTCACCGCCATAGCACTAGGCTTCATACAAGCTCCATCAACAAATAGTTTTGATAGTGTTGATTTCGGCATGACATTTAATGATGAATCATTATCAATTTGCACTCGTGCAAGAATGTGATCATGACACCTCATAGAGATGTGTAGTGCTTTATTATGCCCTGTACCTTTTGCTGGTAATTCTTCATCCCTAAAACTCAAACAATTATTAGCGGTCATGTTACCGACAACCTCATCAAAATGTTCGACAAAGATGTCATGAGTAACATGAGCCTCGTTTAAAAATTTCATTAATTCCCTTATATGTGGTTCAAAGTTTAATAACAAAGAAACAACAGTTACCTTGGAAGGGGTTTGATTTCGTAGATCTACCACCTTATACTCAATATGCTTGATAAACTTCAAAAATTTGTTAGCTTCTTCTTCAATCATTGTCTTTTTGCAAGTCTCTAGCTTTTTTATAGCATGATTCATAACTTCTTTCCCTTTCCCCCATGGCCCTCATTTTCCTTATGTTGTTTAGGGGTATATACTCGACCACTCTGAGTCATCCCACCAATCCCAAAAATGTTGGTGACATTCGTTCCTTTAGATTTATATATATCACTAGATTGATGATTGGCCAAATGGGAGGAGACTTCATAATTCCATGGTACCGCCATGGTGTTTTAGTAAGGGAAAGGGGTTGGTGCTTGGACAATTATTGCATTTGTCCTGCTAGAAGTTGGCTTAAGATTTTCATTATTGTAGAGGATTTCCAATGGTCTTTAGTAAGATCTACTATTTTCCATATACAACTTTATGATCATACATGATCATCTTTTGCATATTGGTTTATCTCATCTTCAATGACATTGACAAAGGTATCCCCGTGACCTAGTAAGGGATTAATCCCTACGTTGGGATCGTCTTCCTTGAAGGTAAGCCATTTTGTATTAATTAGTTCATGCACTTTCGATTTTAGGGCATGGCAATCTTCGATGGAATGCCCCCTATGTCTCCTACATGGTATTCATATTTGGCATTTGGGTTATACCATTTTAAGAATGGTGGTTCTAGAGGTTTCATTGGTTTCAAGAATACCATTGAATTCTGGAGTAGGTGAGGCAACAATTGGTTGTATGTCCCGAGAATTGGGTCAAAATGAGTTATCTTCTTTTCTTGATTGACGGATGGTTTGTATTGACTCGGGTTTGGATTTTGGTTATGTTGGTTTTATTGGGAAAATACAACAGGTGGTGGTTAGACCAAAGGTAATTGATAAAACGGTGGCCTTTAAGGGTGACATTGAGGGTTTTAGCTTGTGAGGTTGCAACTACATATGGATAGGGATAGGTAACAAGTTTGGGGTATCGGGGACTTAAAATTTGGGGGTCAATAAGAATTCATGGATGGCAAATAGGAGATTCTTGGATTTACCATTACAGCATTAACATCCCTTTATTTCTTGTTTGTGAATCCCGTCTGGGGTCTCTTCACGCCACCTGCTGCACATACGATCTTGCCACTGCTCATCCCACTTTCTATTTTTTCTCTTATCATGACCAGGTCAAAAAAGTTTGATGACATACTCCCTTTTATCTTATCATAAAAAGGCAATTGGAGAGTATCTATAAACATACAAACCATTTATCTTTCAGATAAAGGAGGATCTACTTGTGATGCCACTTATCTCCACCGTTGTGCATTTTCTTTTAACGTTTCGTTGTCCATTTTCATTGATTTTGCAACTGCATCCTATCAAGGGCCATATCAATGTTGTACCTATATTGTTTCAAGAAAGCATCAGCCAAGTCTTTCCACGAACGAAATCAATTTCGCTCGAGATGCATATACCAACTTAATGATGCCTCACTCAAACTGTCTTAAAAAAGGGGATGAAAAGCTTGTCATTATGAGCATGAGAAACCATTTTTCTACAATACATGCTCAGGTGATTTTTAGGGCATGTGGAACTTTGTATTTCTCAAACTTAGGTACCTTGAATTTTGAAGAGATAGCCACATATGGAAACAAACACAGATCAAAAGCTTCGAGACCATATACATTATTTCCCTCAATTGCTTTTATTCACTCTTCTAAAACATGGATTTCCTCTTTCGATTGTGTATCATCACTAATGTGAGATTGTTGCCAATTTCCGTTATCATCAAAATAAGGTACTTGGGGTGCACTTAATTGAATATTTTCCGAGGGTGTAGTTTTTCGGGGTAGCACGCCGCCTATAAGAGATGAGATTTGTGGTTGATTTAGGCTTTGGGAATTGATAGTTGAGTGGTTTGGGTTGTTGCCCATGGGGTTAATGACTAAAGATGGAATATAACCAGATGGGAGACTATACATAGAAAATTGCATATATGATGTACAAAACTGTTGGGTAGTCAGGGTAAAGTCATGTGGGTGAGAAGGAGTGGTTTGGTGTTCTTCATTTGCAGTTGAAGGATTCCCTTATGTATTCTCCTTCCTTGCCAAGGTCTATATAGCTTCTAAAATTCGATCAACCTTGTCCTTCAATTGGCTAACATCCGCTCTCACCACTTCTTGGTTTTGCTCAAGTTCATCCATGATCTTGAAGTTTGCACGAGTCTAATAAGAGTGTCGGAAAAACAGTTTTATTGAATTTTTTCTTTCTCTTTAAATAAATAAATAAAATTCTAGGAGTATATATTAAATATGAATGGTATGAAGATGAAATCAATTAGTTAATTATAATAGTTGGATGTTGGAGTTTATATGGTTGCTTGATTAGCTAGCATTGTCAGTTTTAAAAAGTAGTTTTTCTAATGCTTGCCTTTATCTTCAACTCTTTATAGATCTCTTGATTATTCAATTGTCCAAGCAACAACATATAACGATCCTCCCAATATATGGTTTCATCCTTTAAGTTATTATAGATCTTTTCTTGATAATCAATGTAATTCTTCAACTCACTAGAAGTCTCCATTTATGTTCTTAGTGCATCTTGATGTTTTGAGAGTAATTCTTCAATTTTTTTTCTTGTGTTGCCTCTCATTTTTTTACTTGACTCTCATACTCGACTACTGTAACACCCCGATTTTTAACAGCACGAGTGTATTATTTTTTTTAAACAAATTCATAAAAAAGAAATACTTTTGGATAAATATTTAAGTCATAACATAACGACAAAGTCAACAAATATTTACAAGCAGCGAAATAGTTTTTGAAATGAAAATTCAAAGTATTCAAACATCAAAATACGCTGGGGCTATGAGGCCTATCAGACATAGCTCATACCCCTGGGGTATTCTCGGCAGATCTGTACAAAAGCACTGCCCCAAGAATTTTAACTATCCTCATGTCACATCAAAAAGTGGAACATGGACCCATCAAAAGAAAAGACATCAAACAATTTAAACATAGATGCATCCTTCCAAAATGGAATAAATACAATCACAGAAGAAAGACATCTAGTCCTTATACAACCACCTAATCTAATCATGCTACAAAATTATAAAACCTGGATGATCTCCATGCGCCCTGCAAGATCCTCCTAACACAGCTTCGGTCAGGTATGTCTAACTACATGCTCGTCTCCAAAGTACTAACCAGTAGAACGATCCTGGCTCTCATCTGAGGGGAAAGCCCAGATTTCCATAATAATTGTAAAGGTCACCAACCAAAATTAACAAATATCACATAGCAAAATTCTTATATTATCAAATGCTCAAAAGAACCTTTCGTCTTAGCATACTCCTCGAAAGGGTTTTCATATGTCCAAAAATGCATAAACAATGTTGAAAAAATGAAGTTTTAACAAACTACACCGTCGTAGCCGAATACAACTAAGAAAATGCAGATTTTCAATTCCAAAATGGCTATGAATCAATCAACACTTCAAACATTAATATTATCAATTATGAACACATAATTACATTGAAACTTAATCAACCCAACTTCACACCTCAAAGTAATTACGAAAAATCACAACAACAACAACAACCGAATATGTATATACAATCATCATAGTATAACAAACATAACTCGTATGCCAAACTCTCTAACGCAATGCGTAGATGCCAAAATGCATGATTCCAGAATTTCAAACCAAAACCCTCCTCGAAGGGCGTAAATCATAATTGTATAGCCTCTCACAGACTAGTACTAATTACTGAGGTGTAATCTCTCACGGATCAGCATGATTTACTAGCGTGCAGTTGCTCATAGACCAGCCCGACATACAAGAGTGCAGTCGCTCACAGACCAGCACAATTTTCTAGAGTGCAATCGCTCACAGATCAGCACATTCTAGAGTGCAATCTCCCACAGATCAACACAACATACAAGGGTGCATTAGCTCACAGACCAGCACGACTTTCTAGAGTGCAATCGCTCACAAATCAGCACATTCTAGAGTGCAATCTCTCACAGATCAGCACGACACGACAATCTCTGCAAGGATAAGATGAACCAACAATTCACATGGCATCATCCCGTGGCCCATCACGGTCACCACTATCACCATGGCCCCATCGCGGTCACCATGTACTATGAAATGCCTAAGCATACTCTGACTCTTTTCACCACAATCATTAAATAAATGCAACTATTAAAAGATTCTCCATTTTTAATACTCATTTAACACTAATGATTTTTCAGATGAAACAGAGAGCACACCCAAACATATTTATTCACACCAATTTAAATTTCCACCAACACACATAAACCACATTTCCAAATTCAATCCACACAAATTGAATTAAATTCATTTTCCACCAATCCACACATAAATTGAATTAAATTCTCGTTCCATCAATCCACACGTAATTTTTTTTTCAAAATTTCATAATATTAATTATAAACACATCAATTTCACCAAACATGAGTCACTATAATTTTCAAACATTAATCCCCCATATTTAATCTCCAAAATTTTCAATCATAAATCACTACAACAATATTAATATATCAGAGTTCTCCCTACCGCTAACTCGGTGTCAACGGTCTCGATTCTTTTTCGAGACTCAAGGAGCTAACTACATAAACATGAATATTTATAATAATTTGTTCACAATAAAACTAATCCACACACCACAAAATTCCTAAAATTAAATCTTTCTCACCCACCAAACTTTTAAAATCAAATAATCTATATTATTTACTTAAAACAAATATTGTCCAAATTTCACATTCACATACTCGACTATTAAAGCACTGAAATATTTGAGTTAATAAAATACTATAAACTTTTTTTCTTTTTAAACTCAATCAAAGAGTAATTAAAAGAGTAATATTTTAAACTCTAACTATTTTTAATTTCAATCTGTCTTTTTGCTCAAACTCTTCAACTTTGTTAAAATTTGAACTTTTTCACAACTTTAACAACTCTAAATTTTTCGTAAAATTTCAACTTCAGTTCAAACTCATTTATTTGAAAATAACTCATTACGTAACTCAAACACATCAAATTTAATTACCTCCAATTCACACCAAATTCAATCAATTCAATTCCACAACACACATATAGCACCTCAATTAAAGTTCAACAATTCAAACATAACTCACCCAATTTCAAAATTCCACATTTTTACACATAAACTACCAAATTTCATCAATTCATTTTCTACAAAATCCACAAATAAATCACGTCTCAAAAATTCATAATAATAATTATGAACATATAAATCACACCAAACTTGAATCACCACAAACCACACCTCAAATTTAAATTCCAACTAATTACACATAATCACATTAAATTAATTTTCACAAAATCACACCTCAAATACATCAAATTTCTTTTCCACAAAATCACAAATAATATCCTAAATGCAAACTAAAAGTTTGGAAGGAGCCCTTACATTCATTGTAGCTTTGACAACCGATTACGGCACCACGATTAATTTTGACAAACTTTAAGTTCGTGACGTCGCGACGAAAACTAGCTCACTAGCACCGCAGCATGGTAATGAGCAACTTTCTCTTCTATCACTTCTCGAATGGGAGCTTAGATCTAGTAGATAAATGAGAATTTGTGTTTGTTTTTTTTTTAAAACCAACAACATTTTGGTTTTGTTTTCTTCAAACAGAGAGTAGAAGAAAGATGTTGGGCGGCCGTTTCATGGAAATGCTTACTTTCTTTCTTTGCCTTATATATATATATATATATATATATATATATATATATATATATATATATTATAATAAAACTAATTCTAAAACAAATATCTAGATATTTTTATAAAAATAATCATTACTCATGTCAGTTCACATCACATCACAAATTACTTTTTTTTTTAAATATTTCTTCTCGTCGCAATTCAATCGGCAAATGAAGTTTTTTGAAAAATGTTGCATCTTAGAAATTTTTTTCTTCGACAATAGATTCACCGTAATTAAATAAAATTATTTATCGACGAATAATTTTAATCGGGTCTCTAAAAAGATATTTTTGGCATTTAACTCACAAAAAGCCATAAAATTGACTAAAAAGCCTTAGAAATTCAGTACAAAATTCCCCAAAATACATAAATTTGAATTTAAAATTAAGGGTCTTACAACTACCATCTCTTTAAGTTGTTTCTTTAAATCTTCAAACTCCTTTTTCATTTTCCTCTCAAAGCTTGTTGATTTTGTCCATAATTGTTTCCACATATAAGCCTCTTCAATAGCTTCATTCATTTCTTGGTTTCGTACATCTAACTCTTCATTTGCAACTTTCAAGCAATCTTGTACGTCAAATTTATTTTCCTTTTCAATTTTCAACCTCTTGTTGCTTCTCTTAATGAACTAACTCTTACAGGTGTTTTCTGATCGTAAGTTCTCGTTCTCCTGTGAGACTTTTTCTACCTTCACTCATAGCTTTTTTTCTCCTCTTCAGATTTTAACAATGATGCTTTGAGTTCTTCTATTTTTTCATTTGCGACAAGGGTAGGTTCAAGTATTTCCTTATCACTTGAGGGTGTACTATGGTAAGACAACTTGATTTCTTGGACTCTTTTCTTTACCCTTTATTGATAGGGTTCTTTTGTGTTACAACTTCTACATCTGATTGCTCTTCCTTTTCTAATAATCACTTCCCAAGCTCGACTTATCCTTCGCAACATCTGGTTTCTCCAACATAGGATAGTCAAGTTGTCTCAGAGCTAGTGTTGGATTTTAATTAATATATCCTTTGGTTCCCAATAAGGCTAGCTATACTATGAGCCCATTCACGATAACTTTTAACTCCAACATGATATCATTTCTTGAACATGTGAGACATGAACCAAGTATATAGCACTGGAGTACAACACAAAATTGTGCCCCCTTTCTTCTCATGTCGCATGTGCAAAGAGTAGTATACATCAGCAGGAACCGCAAGAACTAGATTTTGTTTGTTTTGTTAAAAGCAAAGTCTACAAAATTATCAAGGTTTGCGAATAAAACAATATCATAGATAATGAGAGCCAAAACATCTATAAAGTACCACATTCTTCTCTATTTTTATTTTTCAGCCAAGTTTTATACACAATCCCCTATTTCTACCTTTTTTTTTATTCTTTTGAAACCAAATAAAGATCTATATTTGTAGAGTTTTTTTTTTCAAATGTTTAGTTGTTTTCTTGTTCTGTCTTTGTGCTTCCCCATTAATTTCCTTCTTTATGTTTTATTTTCTTTGTTCATAATTTGAGTTCTTATGCGTAACACATGCATTCATGTTTTTAAAAAAATTGTTTTTATCTAAATTTGTTAATTATTTGTTTATATTTGAGAAATAAAAAAGGTTTTGGATGAGCTAAAGTTTTTCTCTATATGTATCTTTAATTCTGCAGAAAATTGTCTTCATGCTTCTGCTTTAACTCAAAGTTTTGTCTTCTTCTCTCTGCATTATAACAACCAGAGAGAACAATAGAACTTTTTTGTATTATATTTAATTAATATATATATATATATATATATATATATATATATATATATATATATATATCATTGCGTATTATGCTCTACTGTTATTATAATTGTGGTTTTTAAAAGATGATTAAAAAATAGCATTATTTATTAATTTTATCTATATTATTTTTATTTCTTTTTTGTATTAATGATTATGAAGACATGCATAGGAAAAGTATTAGCATTCTACGACATCCGTTAAAATACAGTTACTTATAATTAATTATGCAAAATTAATATTAACTTAAGTATTCTTATTTCTCCTTATTATTAAATATAAATATCAATTTTTTTAATATGATTTTGTAATAAATGTGTGCTTAAGAAAGAAATGACAAAAAAAGAGATATTTGTATTAATATATTTGACAAGAATATGATATTTCTCCTACGTATCTCCCAGTGCAATTGAGAAATCAAAGCTATTTAGTTTTTGAGTATAAAATGCAAATGTGTTGATTGTTTTTTCTAAAAAAAAATTGTTGATAAAAAGAAAAGTTATTTTGACGAATACAAAAAAAAAATATTGTTTGATTTGAATAATTATTTTGAAATAAGAGTTTCAAGACTATCAAGTTGTACTACTTGTGTCTCAAAAACTCAATGAGTAAAAGGATCTCTCGTCTTGTCAACCTTTTTAAAAATATTTTATTATTTTTTATTTTGACATTGAGTTTTAAAACCAACAAGTGGTACCACTTGTGTCTTAACAATCCAAAGATTAAAAAAAGATGTCATATCTAATTTAATCAAATTTTAAAAATTGATTTTGAATTAACTTGTTTAAAAAAAGAATTTAGAATTTATATGATGGATCAATTTTTATATATACATGACTTGAACCTATATTTTATTTTATTTTATTTTTATGATTTAATAAAATGAAAATGCACGCAAACAATGTAAGTTGTATCTATCCTTGTCTTTGCGTAAAAAAGAAACTAAATAGTTTACTCTGTTTATGAAAGAAAATGACACCTTGTGTCTTGCTTAATATGATAAAACTTACACCTAATTTCTTGCTTATTGTGATACAATGACACCAAGTGTCTTGCCTAATGTGATAGCTACACCTATTATCGTTGATATAGAAACACATGAAGCAAGTTTCAATTTAATAACCTCTCAATTTTAAACAAATAAAAAGATATCACTCTTAAACATGGAGTGTTATATTAAAGAGATAAAGAATGAAATAAACGTCATAAACGTGGATCGATGCATAGCAGCGAAGAAGAAGGCAAATATGGGTTGACGGTGGTAAGCGATAGTTACTGGTGGTCGTGAAAAAAACTATACTCTTTGTTTTTTCTTTTCATTTTGAAATATGTAGTTTTAGAGATGAAATTAGATCATTGTTTATGTTCTTATTTTTATTTGATATATTATTTCATTCTAGTTGGACAAAATTGAAGTAGTACAAAATTTATTCAATTTTAACATAAATTATTAAAAGAATTATATAAAATTACTATTTCATCAATTATTTAATTTATAATTTTATTTTAGTTTGTATATTAACTTTACTTTTCTTTCACTATAAATTGATTAAAAAAATTGTCATGTATTAAACCTATTGTTCGACACTTCAGACATGAAAAGTGTTGCCATAGCATAAAGCAAATATTATTTTATTTACCAAGAAACTATAAATTATGTAACCTCAATTTTTTTTATAGTTGTACAGCTAAATAAAATTGTATCATTATAGGTTTGTGGCAAAAAGTTGTTAACATAATATATTTTTTAAAATGTTTAAAGTTTTATCTAAAGTGAATTTGTCTTTATTTTATTCTACTAAAGTGTACTCGATTCTATTTTAGTGGAACTCTTTTTTATTTTATAATTACTTTTATAAAATTACTCTTTTTTTTTTACTTTTAGTTATTCCAAAATTTTTCATATATGCTTTTGTGTATAACAATGTA
>JBBPBT010000850.1:221553-259835 GCA_037974875.1 Cicer bijugum | reverse complement strand
AAACAACACTTAACAAAAGCTAATAAAAAATAATTATTTAATAAATTATTGTTTTGGTTCTTGAATGTGTCAATCGATATCATTATAGTCATTTAATATATATCAAATTTCTTCGTAATTTTGTTGAATGTGTAATTTGAATGTTATTTTGACCTTCAAATATATTTTCTTTTATTAATTTCATTTTCAAATGTGTATTTCTTTAGATAATTTTCATTATAATAGCAAAAAAACATATTGAGAATGTTTTTATAATTTCAATATATTCAAGACCGTAATTAAAATACTTCATGCTCATAATCAATGTTTTAACAAATTTGAAGTAAAAGGAACAAACTTAAACAAATTTGAAGTAAAGCAATGACACACTAAATTTTGTGAGTGAAGAGAATGAATCAAGAGATATGAAGATTTATTGAGCAAAATTGCAAAAAAAACAAACAATACGAATTCAGAGGAAATTGTATTTACCTCCTTTGAGGTCACTTTAAATTACGCCGACACCTGTTTAGTTTTAGAAAAACATTCACCTATCCTATACTCACTAAAAAATTATATATAATATTTACTTTGTCACTCTTTCAACTTTATCAATCATTTATTATAACTTTATCAATCATTTATTATAGATTATTATTATTATTATTACTATTACTGTTGCTGTTAAAAGCTGAAAGTTATTAATTCTAGGTAATATAAAAGAGTTGTAAAGAAAAAGTAAGATAAACAACTTATATGAGAAAAGAAAGGTAAAGAACTTTGTTAAAGTTAAATATAAGATTAAAAAATTAATTTTGCCTAAATTATAATACAATTTTAACCTTTTCTGTCCATGGATATGTCATGTTTAATAATACCATACAAATGTGTGGTTAGAAGGAATTAAGAATAGCGATGTTAACATGATCATAGTAGCAGTTTGTTTTAAAAATATTTCTTTCACAATTGCCTTTACAATTGTTACATTGACATTCTACTGTTTGACTAAACCAAAATTGAATAAGCTACTAAACTAATATTTTGAGTACACAAGTGAAGTTACACAATCCAATGAGAAGTCCACTATCAGATACGGTTCTTGAAAAGAAAGTTGACATCTCGAGGAGACCTAGGATTCCTCCTTGCAGTAATCTGAATGAGTGCACCATCAACAAGCATGTGCTGAAGTACTCTTGCTATGTTCTTTGTATCATCAATGCCAAGATGATGTCTTCCCACCAAAGGTATTTGCAATTCCTTCATCATTGTAACCATTCCTGTCGCCTGTTATCCATTATCAAACAAACATGTTAGAGACCAAGAAAGAAGGTTGAACAAGAAAGAAGGTTGAAGAGCAAAGACCAAGAACCAAAGTGTCAACGAAGAAGGCAATGCCAGATACAATATTTTGTATGTTTCAGGGGATAAACCAAAAACGAAATTACTATTCCTACGACTAGAAGTTGGTTTATTGGCAGGGAAATAATATATTTCAGACTGAAAAGTATAAATAGGAGTATTGAAAGTAGGAGAGAGATCAGCAGGGTATCTTGTTGGAGACATGTTTGTGAAGGAATGGTGATAGGACTTTTGGTTTGGGCCTAAACCCGATATCTAAACTGAATGAGAAGTTAGTAAAGAGTTGCACTAAATGGAATTACTAGAATCACAGAGAAAGAATGCTGTAAACAAATGGAATTGATTGATACTCCTATGGAGGAAGTTACAGCAAAAGAGAGAGAAAATAAATCTAGTAGAGGATTACTACGAGCCAAGCCAAGTGACTCCCACAAGAGAATAATCTCACCAATAACAGAATTCCAAGACGATTCTCACTCACCACATTATTCCCCTAAATAACTAATTCTGCCAACACAACATTCTAGAACCTTTCACTAAGTCTTCACACGCCTCCGCTGATACACTCTCAATATTTTAGGCCTCCCCACACCCTCCTCAATTGTTACTCTTTGTTCGGTCCCATTCACCTCATTTCTATCAATACCAACCCTTATGAGAATAGCCTTGTCCTCAGGCTTAAATTCGGAGACTGGCCTCACAGCATTGCGTCATCCTCTCAAGTCAAATCCTCAATTGAGTTGCCTTTCCACTTAATTAAACTCTGTTGTACCTGTAATCCTTCTCTTAGAATTATCCTCTGCCCCACCACTGTTTCTGGTTCAGCCACCATGTCTGCTTGAAGCTCTAGTTTTGGTGGCAACACACCTTGACACTGAAAGTTGCCAATAGCACGCTTCAGTTGCGATGCATGGAAAACCGGATGCACCTTAGACTGTGGAGGCAATTGCAACATGTACGCCACTTCTCTCAACTTTTCCAACACCTTAAAGGGTCCATAAAAGCGAGCTGCTAATTTTTTATTGATGTGTTTCACCACAAATTGTTGTCTGTGAGGTCTTAATTTTAAGAAGACCCACTCTCCTACTTCAAAGTTCACATCCCTTCTCCTTTGGTCAGCATACTTTTTCATTTGTGCTTGGATCCTAGCCAAATGAGTTTACAATTGATTGAGAGCCTCATCACGCTCACTCAACTCCAATGCCACTGCTACCACTTTGGTTTTGTTGCTCAAGAACCGGGTTAAATTAGGGAGTTACCTACCGTAGACCACTTCGAATGGTGCTTTCCTGTCATCACATGGAACGTGGGGTTATACCAATACTCAGCTCAATGAACCCAATGAGCCCAATGACGGGGCTATTCCGACGCAAAACAACATAGATAACTCTCCAAACAACGGTTAACTACTTCTGTTTGGCCATCCGTTTGGGGATGGTAAGCTGAGCTCATTTTTAACTATGTGTTCACTGCAGCCTAAAAATTTCCCTCCAAAAGTGACTTGCAAAAAGAGGATCCCTATCACTTATTATTGTCCTAGCCTAGGTACCCCATGTAAGCGTACCACTTCTTTCACAAAATGACCATATTTTAATAACTAATCAATTACAACCAGCATTGCTTGATACCCCTTGGACTTAGGCAGCCCTATTATGAAGTCCATGAATATATCCTCTCTAATCACCTCCGGAATTCGGAGTGGCTGTAACAAACCCCCAGGAGTAGTTGCTGCATATTTCTGTGTTTGACAAGTATCACAGGATTGCACAAAATCCTTCACAGCTCTCTGCATTCCTATCCAATACACATTTTCAGCTAACCTTTTGTATGTCTGAAGGAACCCCGAATGACCACCAACCGGGGTTGCACGGAATTCTTGCAGCAGTAAGGGAATGGATGGTGAATGCTTGGACAACACTACACAGCCTTGATACAACAGCACCCCCTGCTGAACTGAAAATCCCCTTCTAGCTGTCTTTTTCCAACTGACACAATTTGTTGAATTTCTGGGTCTTGGCTGGCCTCCACAATTAAACCTGCCCCGTCCAGCCATGTCAGATATCAAACCAGGGTTCTCAGTTCACCTTCATCCCAGCAGGAAGACAATGCGTCTGCTGCCTTGTTCTCCAAACCCAGCTTGTATTTGCCAACCAACACTATTGATCCAGCGAAGATACCCGCTGATGTAATAAGTGTTTCAGGCTACGGTAATCTGTATAGACCACAAACGGTCTCCCCAACAAGTAGTGCCTCCAATGTTGAATAGAAAGTACCAGTGCCATTAACTCCTTCTCATACACGGACTTTGCTAAATTTCCTTCTGATAATGCTTTGCTGTGTAATAGGCGATGGGCTGCCTATTGTGCATCAAAACAGCCCCTATTCCGCAGCCCAACACATCACATTCTACTTCAAACGGCTTGGAAATATTGGGTAGTATTAACACCAGTGGCTGTGTCATTACTTTCTTTAGTGTTTCAAAGGCTTCAGCTGCCTCTCTTCCCCAATGAAAGTTGTCGTTTTTAGTTATAACAATAAGAGGTTTCGCCAATTCTCCATAATCCTTGACGAATTTCCGATAATAACCAGTCAGTCCTAGAAATCCCCTCACCGTACATGGGGCTGCCACTCTAAGACACACAATTTTTGAAGGAGGGTCAATTGCTACCCCTTGCCCTGAAATCACATGTCCCAGTATTAGGATTAATCACATGTCCCAGTATTATGATTAGTCAAAGCAAATCTGTTATGATCAATTACATAACTAATTTTGTTATGAGTAAGTTAGTTAGTAGTTCTAAGTTGGCCTATGTATATAAGCTTGTGATCCTCTTTGTAAGTCAATATGATTTGAATAATTTGTATCACACTGAGTGTGTCAAATTCACATAGTGCATAAGAAATTCAGTTTCTCAAAATATACATTATGCAATTATTCCATTATGGTATCAGTAGCAATTCTTGGTCCTCACCTTCATCATCATCACCATTTTTTCGCTTCCGCATCTCAGAGAAAGAATGTTGTAAACAAACGGAATTTATTGATACTTCAATGGAGGAAGTTATAACAAAAGAGAGAGAAAATAAATCTAGTATAGGGTTACTACTAGCCTAGCCAAGTGGCTCCCACAAGAGAATAATCTCTCACCAATAACAGAATTCCAAGATGATTCTCACTCACCACATTATTCCCCTATATAACTAATTCTGCCAGCACAACATTCTAGAGCCTTTCACTAAGTCTTCACACACCTCCTTTGATACCTCCATATTTTGGGGATCTACACACCCTCCTCAATTGTTACTCCCTGTTCAAGCCCATTCACCTCATTTCTATCAGAAGATTCTTAGAATAGGGGAGAGAATATAAGGAGAGGCAGATCATTCAATATCTTTTCTATTAGAAAGTGTTGGGCACACAGAGAGTCATCTCTTCTCTGAGGATTATTAGCTCTAGGATTACGGGGACTTCTTCTGTTATAGTTCTGGCTTTTTAATCAATAATACATAGTTCTACTTGTCTTTCATTCTGGTTCTATCAATTGCTCTGAGATGTCGGATTCTCGAGATAGAGTCAGTGCTGCAAGAGATGGAAAATATGTGAGCCAAGAAGGTACAGTTACCAAATTTTATAAGGACAGATTCATGAGGTGGAGTTTTACAGCTGAAAAATGATCTAAGGTACACAGTACATCCGTTCCATAAGTTGTAGTGGGTGTTTGTGAGCATGGAAGGTGAAACCATGCTTTGGTTCCATTCTCATTGCTAAGAGAACCCGAATTGAGACTACGAATCAGTTTCCATGGCAATGATTAAAAAATTCCAAGATAGAGAATCAAAGAGAGAGACGGTGCCAAGGTTGTCGCGAGAGTGATACTAAAGAAATACGAGGTGCTAGTTGAGATGAAGAAGAATGATGATATGCCAACCGACAATGGCTTTGGGGTCAAAATCGAATCTAGTTTAAGCAGACGAGGCATCCCAAGAAGACGTGGAGTGGGAATAACATACCATACAGGATCTCCATATGGGTATCACAAGAAAATAGAGTGTCATCCTGGTATGCATGCGTGGAAACAGAGACGTCAAAGAAGATGAAGGTCAAATAGTTGAAGGAACCAACTACAACTTTGGAGAGGCAAATTGCGCAATTTTGCCTCTCCAAATTAGGGTTGGTTTCTCCTTCACCGAAGCTGCCATACTCTGGCCCACCTGCAAGTAATGACATTTACCTCCTGCCCAACCGAACAGTCCAAAGTTACATAGTAATGAAGTAATGACAGATTGACAGTCCACCTGTCACCTCGTTCACCAGAGCTGCTGGACTCCGACTCACCTATAAAAGCTTGTGTTGAGCCTGAACGGTAAGACGTCAATCCATTTGTGCCGTCTAGTAGGTTAGTGTTGACAAAGGCACTGTGGACACGTGAGATGGGGGAATCAATGCTGACACAAATTTCGACTCATCCATCACCACAACCGAAACCGCACAACACCGGCCAATTTGTGGTGGTTATCCCACAACCAAATTCATTGTTTATTGTATTTGATTTGGGTTACTATCGAATAGTTGGAAGAGACTTGGACATCTCGAAAGTCTTAGAGCTGTCAAAATTTATTACTCTGCCTTATTCTCGATTCTGAACACACGTCAGACTAGGAACTTCGGAGTTAGAGTGCTTAATGAACATTCTTTCAGTCATCGTTGAGACCAATTATGTTCTATCAGTTATGTATTAACTTTTCATGAAAGTTCTTGAATAATTTTACTCTTGGTGATCATGATCAATGAGTTCTCAATGGCAAACCAAACATGTTCACAGAATAGGACAATAAGGAAAAAGGAATCTACTGTTACAACCAAAATTTACTGCTCAAAGACCCTAAAAACCAAATCTAACAGACATGACGATACCATTTATGCTCCAAACAGGCAAACAGAGACCTTAAATTGATTTTATATTAGCAGCATCTATATAGAGTTATCACCAAACACTCCAATTAATCCACAAAATGTAACACATAATTCTATCGAACCATTTACCCGAAGTTTCTATAACTCTATCAATTCTAAATATTGATGGTTATTGACACATCCCGTGCCATTTTTAATATAATAATAATAATAATAATAATAATTAATAATAATAAATAAAAAACATAATAACCCCACTCATTCTCTCTCTTTCCATCTCACTCCCTCACTCCCTCATTTTTCTCATTTCTTTTCTCTCTCCTTCTCCCTCTCCCTCTCGGCACACACCCCCTTCCCCCCATTTTCATTTTTTTTTCTTTTCTTTCATTCTTCTTCTTATTTCTCTCACTTAAAGCCACAATAAACCCATGGAAAGGGTATACATTCCCTAAGCAAGCTTCCTTATAATTTCCCAAGTTCTTGGATAAAATTTTTGAGTTAGGGTTTGTGTTCTAAGGAAGTAAAAGGGTACCCATTTCTTGAGAGTGTTGGATTGAGACTCATTGAGGTAAATGCACAACTCTAATCTTAGTATGAATTCATAGAAAAATGTAGATTTGAGTAAAAATCTTATTTCTGTGCTTCGGGTATATTTAAATGATTTTTAGGCTTTCCTAGAGCTAGTTAAACTTTAGAATAATTTTTCTAAAGTCTTGGAAATATTCTTCATGCTCAGATTTGTCCTCTGAGATCCTGCCGGATACTTTGAGAGTTGTTGGGGAGCAAAGTTAGACGATTCTCCATAACTGTGAGTTGACGACGATCATTGTCATATATTTTTATACTGCTATTATTATTATTTTACTTGTTTTCTATATTAAAGTATTTATTGAAAATTTTGAGAAACACAACCTTTGAATTTTATCTCAATTTCGTCAATTATTTAATTTAATGGTTTTTGCTATATAATATGTTATTTGTTGGATTTACGTATGAGTTAAATATTTAAATATTTATTTGTTATGCGATTGAATATAATTTTCATGAATTTCGATGAAATAATTTTAAACGCGTGTTTTGGAAAATCGTTGTTATAATTATTAAATCGTTAACTGCGTTAGGTGCACCTAGTTACCACGTGTTGATTAGGGAAAGTTAACCGTTAGATGGAGTCGCTCCTACGAGAGAGGTCATCCGTAGGAGGAGAGGGCTATCAACGAGATCTAAACTCCCTAACTGATGCGTGATGATGCGTTGCGGGATTGAGAGGAGAGGACCATCCATTAGATGGAGCCGCCCCTAAGGGAAAGGCCACCCTTAGGCGGAAAAGGCTATCAATGAGATAAAGTCGCCTCTTGGTTCTAAAAATTTGTATTGTTACTTGTTTGACTTTTATGATGATTTTAAGGTTCATTTTGATTTTGTTTCGTTATCAACTGGATTTTAATATTTATGTCAAGCGATTAAACAGTTATTCGTGCCTTTTGTGTTTCCCTTCTAATTGATGGTGGTTGTTGTCTCCTCACTAAGTCTTTGTGACGTACCCGTTATGTTGCTTATTTTTTCAGATTCGCAAGCAGCTGAGTAGGAATTTATTATTTGATTCAAGTCTCAACACACTTCTTTTTTGGTAGGCCTCTTTGATCGAGAACCATTTTTGTAACAGTTGTTGAGTCTATGTAATTGCAACTATTTTGGAGTCTAGAAAGTCTCTTTAGTTTTTTTTTTGGGAAGTGTATTAAGCAATTTGATTATGTTATCTGAATTATGACTGGATTGAAAGCTGAACAGAAATTTTACAAAAATTTGGAAATGTTGAAGTTACAGAGGATACTCTGTCGAAATTTCGAGAAAAAGCATATATATATTTTTAAATGTTTAAAAAGCGATTTAGTTGTTTAAATTGTTAATTTAGTTGATAGGCTTGCCAGACTAGGAGTATAGCTTGTGCGCCGATCACGACATTAAATTTTTGGGTCGTGACAGTTATAGAAACTTAAATTGATATCATTTATGACGATACCATTTATGCTCCAAACACAGCCCTTAAATTGATTTTATATTAGCAGCATCTATATAGAATTATCACCAAACACTCCAATTAATCCACAAAATGTAACACATATTTCTATCGAACCATTTACCCAAAGTTTCTATAACCCTATCAATTCTAAATATTGAAAGAACTTACCCTCCTATTGTAAAAGTTCAGATAGACGTCTTTGAGATTAATCCACTCCATAAAATAAGGGGGAAGCTTTATTCTTGATACTTCACACTGTTGAGGGACTTTAGTTTTCAAATCCCAATTTCCACTGCAAAAGCAAAAGAGATTTATTTAAAAGAAAAAAAAAATTGTTATTTTAGATGTATAGGGCAAGAATGTAATGGAACATTGCAAACTAGAAAAAGCAAAAGTATAAGAGGTAAACCATGAAGTAGTGACATTTACCAAGTTACAAATGCTGCACGATTAAGTTCCCCTCCAATCCAGAGCTTTTGTTGCATTAACCAAGCTTCAAACTCTTCAATAACTTCCTTAAATGGTATGGCTGTGTCATGCCAAACTCTAGCAAAAAAAAAAATACCTAGGTAACCTACCATAATAAATTACTTCTTGTTGAAAATATATTTATATTTATATTTATATTCATTACATACCATGTAAATATGGATAATATCTCTTCATATTTATTTTTATATATTTATTACTTTGAGCATATATAAAACCGACTCCGCTATGTAGCTCAGACACACGGTTTCACCATATGCCTCTGATTTTCTCTTATTCAACATCGTATCTAGAGCCTATTAAAAGAGACAATCCGATATCATGATTACCCCGAGACCCACTGTCCTTCGGTGATATTTTTTTGGGTAAACCATGTCCTAATTCCGGTTTACCCATTCTTTCTCGTTTTTCGTTTATTTTTCAGCAGATCAGACGCAGTACTGTTCATCGTGTCACATTTACTAATTGCAATGTTACTTTGCAAGATCAGATATCAGGACGACAAATTGGTGTCGGATTAGAGTCTAATGGCCTTTATCATCTCTCAAACCCATCAACGGCATGTCCTACCAAAGATTCTCCTCTTACTAACTTGCTCAGTTAGGTCATCCAAGTCTTCCCAGACTCTCCTATTCATGTGGACCTACCAGAGTCTGTTTTACCTTCTCTTTTACCACTAGAGCCTATTACGTATGTCCCACCTCAGACACCTCTGGTGGCCCCTCCCGTTGTCCCACTTGAGACTCCTCTTGTGGATCCTCCAACTGTACAACCTCTTCAAACATACCGTCATCGTCAACCACCATCGGTTGTACATGTCCCTACACCTGTTCTTGATACTGAGGTCATTCCAGACGCTCCTTTGCCGCACCTTCTTTATCGGATCCGACCTTGATATTCCTATTGCTATTCGTAAAGGTATACGTCCTACTCATAACCCGTCCCCTCATTACATTGGTTTGAGCTACCATAGTCTTTCTCCATTACATTATACTTGTTTGTCTTCCTTGTCTTTCTGTTTCTATTCCTAAATCTCGAGGTGAAGCTTTATCCCACCCAAAGTGGAGATAAGCAATGATTGACGAGATGTGTGCACTTCAGAGTAGTGGTACCTAGGAATTGGTTCTTTTACCATCTAAAAAGTCTTTAGTAGGATGTCGTTAGCTTTATACAGTGAAAGTTGGTCTTGATGGTAAGATTGATCGTTTTAAAGCTCGTTTGGTGGCAAAAGGATACACTCAAATTTTTTGCCTCAATTATAGTGATACTTTCTCCCATGTGGCTAAGATGGTCTCTGTTAGACTATTCCTCTCTATTGCAGCCATCAGACATTGGTTTTTGCATCAACTCGAAATTAAAAATGCATTTTTGCATAGTAACCTTGAAGAAGTGTATATGGAGCAACCAACTGGGTTTGTTGCTCATGGGGAGTCCTCGACCATGGTTTGTCGACTTCAGAGGTCTCTCTATGGTCTTAAACAATCTCCTCGAGCTTGGTTTGACAGATTTAGCACAATAGTTCAACAATTTGGTATGATTTGAAATGAAGCCGATCATTCTCTTTTCTATCGCCACTCAACCCAATGGTGCATTTACTTGATTGTCTATGTAGATGATATTGTCATAACTGGTAGTGATCAGCAGAGCATACTCCAGTTGAAACAACAATTATCTCATCAGTTTCAAACTAAAGATTTTAGCAAGCTCCGCTACTTCTTGGGTATTGAGGTAGCCCAATCTAAGGACGGCTTAGTAATTTCACAAAGGAAATATGTCATAGATATTCTTGAAGAGACAGGTTTATTGAATGCCAAATCGGTTGACACTCTTATGGATCCTGTTGAAGAATAAAAAAGAAATTAGATTTTATTCTCTTTTATTTTATATTATGTTTATTTTTATTCTGTTACTATTACTCAGTATTACTATTGTTATTTCTTTTCCTATATAAACAGCTTAGAGCTGTAGTAATAAAATATGAAAGTATTTTGTCTTTTACTTTCCAACGACTTTTTTGGCCATGAGGGAACTTCTAATGCCCTCAAGGTTGAAATCCAGCAACTAAACGGAAAAAATTATGTTGAATGGTCCCAAACCGCAAGATTGATTTTAGATGGTAAGGGCAGATTTGGTTTCCTAACAGGAGCGGTGCAAATGTCTGCCACAACTGATCCGAATTACAAGTTTTGGAAATCTAAGAACTCTGTTATTATTGCTTGGCTGCTTAGTAATATGGAATCAACAATCAAAAAACCTTTTATGTTTTTGCCTACTGCGAAGGAAGTTTGGGAGGCTGTCAAAGAAGCATATTCTGATGTTCATAATTCTTCTCAAATTTTCGATCTCAAATCACGATTGTGGCATGCCAAACAAGGAGATAGAGATGTCACTACCTATTATAATGAGTTGATGACACTATGGCAAGAATTGGATCTATGCTATGATGATCATTGGAAGTGCTGTGAGGAAAGTGTTTTGTTTCTTAAGAGATAGGAGAACGACCGTGTATTTATGTTCTTGGTTGGGCTTAATAAGCAGCTTGATGAAGTCCGAGGCAGAATATTGGGAAAGATCCCATTGCCATCACTTCGGGAAGCATTCTCAGAAGTTAGAAGAGAAGAGGCGAGACAAGGTGTTATGATGGGTAAGTCACCTTCTGTTGGTGAGGTTGAAAGTTCTGCCCTAGTCACTAAGAATGAAGACGAGAAGAGCGTTGGCAAGAAACCATGGTGCGAACATTGCAAACGTCTAGGGCACACACGTGATACATGTTGGAAGCTCCATGGAAAACCTCTAAATTGGAAGAAAAAAGAAAGAAATGAAGGTCATGCGCTCCAAGCTGGTACATCTGATCAAGAGAAGCAGTCTCCTTCAAGCCCATCTCCTTTCACCAAGGAACAGTTAGATCAATTGTACAAACTTCTTGAGTCTCAAACTTCTTCTTGCTCTATAGCTCAAAGAGGTAATTTTCTAAATACTGCTCTACTTAGTGTCACTCCCAGCCATACTTGGATTATCGATTATGGTGGTACAGATCATATGACTGGGGAGTCGAGTCTATTTTCTTCTTATAGTCCTTGTGCAGGTAACCACAAAATTAAAATTGCAGATGACTCTCTTTCAGCCATTGTAGGGAAAGGTTCTGTTATTTTGTCACCTAAGTTAACCTTAAAAGATGTCTTACATGTTCCTAATTTATCATGTAATCTGTTATCCATTACTAAATTAACAAAGGATATAAATTGTCAAGCTAACTTCTTTCATTCTCATTGCACTTTTAAGGATTTGAGCACGGGGAAGATGATTGGCAATGCTAAGGAGAGTGGAGGACTCTATTATCTTGACAATGGACTCGATTTCAAAGACCAACAAAAAACAAGTACCTGCTTTGAATCTATTTTTGTTTCTTCAAATAATGATGATATTATGTTATGGCATTTACGGTTAGAACATCCTAGTTTTCCGTATTTGAAACATTTATTTCCTAAATTATTTTCTAAGAAGGATTCGTCTTTATTTCATTGTGAAACTTGTGAATTTGCTAAACATCACCGTTCTTCTTTTTCTACACAACCATATAAACAATCAAAACCGTTTGCAGTTATTCATAGTGATGTTTGGGGTCCTAATAGAATAAACACCTTTTCTAATAAAAAATGGTTTATAACTTTTATTGATGATCATACTAGAATTTGTTGGGTTTATTTATTGAAAGAAAAATCGGAAGTTGGACAGGTTGTCAAAAATTTCTTTAAAATGGTGCACACTCAATACCAAACAAATATTCAAGTCTTCAGAAGTGACAACGGTAAAGAATATTTTAATATGCTTTTGTCCGATTTGTTTCTTGCAAATGGGGTTATTCATCAAAGTTCTTGTGTTAATACACCCCAACAAAATGGAATTGTAGAGAGAAAGAATAGGCATCTTCTTGAGGTTGCTAGAGCTTTACTATTTGCAAATAAGGTTCCAAAATATTTGTGGGGTGAAGCTGTTTTAACTGCATCATATTTAATTAATCGAATGCCATCTAAAGTTTTAGATTTTCGTACACCTCTTGATGTTTTTCAAAATCATTTTCCTTTGACTAATGTCTCTGCTGATTTGCCACTAAAAGTTTTTGGTTGCACTGCTTTTGTTCATGAACATAAACACCATGACAAATTCGATCCACGAGCAATAAAATGTGTGTTTACCGGTTACTCTCCAACTCAGAAGGGGTATCGGTGTTTTGAACCAAAATCAAAAAGAATTTTTGTAACCATGGATGTTACTTTTGTTGAAAATCAACCATTTTTTACTGACATTCATCTTCAGGGGGGGAATTTTAAGGAAGATTCATCTTTTACTTTTGAAAACATCATTACTTTAAGTGATATAGTGTTGTCACAAAATTCTGAGACTTATATTGATGCACCAAAAGAAAATGCCCAAGAATCTATATTGGAACTCAATCCACTTATGAATGAGGTTTCGACAAATTCGGGGGCGACAATTTCAAATCAAAATCACAATGATAAAATTCTTGATCTAAATAATAATGAAAGACCATCTGAAATGCCACAACATAATGATTCAGATAAAGAGACACAAAGCAGGTATACTACAATTGGCCCTACTTGGAAGGGAAATGTCTTTGAAAGAAGAAACCATAAACAGAGAAATGAAGGACCCATTCTCCGACCCTTCCAAGATTCTGAACCAATAGATAATCCAACACATCATCTTGATACGGTAAATCTTCTTCTATTCTTAAGAGTCATGTCGAGTATCCTGATATAGACCTTCCTATTGCAATTAGAAAACCTGTTAGATCATGCACTAAATATCCTTTGTCTAATTATGTATCATACTCAAAATTGTCTTCTTCATTTGCTGCATTTACCTCTAAGTTGTCTACTGTAGAAATTCCAAAAAATAAACAGGAGGCTCTAAAAATTCCAAAGTGGAAGGAAGCTGTTCTTGAGGAGATGAGAGCTCTTGAGAAGAATCAAACTCGGAGAGTCATGACGTTACCTACAGGAAAGAATATTGTTGGCTGTAAATGGGTATTTACTGTGAAATATAATTCTGATAACACAGTTGAAAGATACAAGGCACGCTTGGTTGCTAAAGGGTTTACTCAGACATACGGCATTGATTACTCAGAGACTTTTGCTCCCGTTGCCAAATTAAACACTATTAGAGTTCTCTTGTCCTTCGCAGTGAATTTAGATTGGTCTCTTAACCAACTTGATGTAAAGAATGCTTTTCTGAATGGTGATTTGGAGGTGGAAGTCTACATGGATAGCCCACCTGGCTTTGAAGATAAATTTGGTTCAAACGTGTGCAAACTACAAAAATCCCTTTATGGTCTCAAGCAATCTCCAAGGGCTTGGTTTGAGAAATTCACTCAGTCGGTTAAAAGGCAAGGATATATGCAGGGACAATCAGACCATACTCTGTTCATGAAGTTCTCTGATGTTGGTAAAATTGCAATTCTAATTGTATATGTAGATGATATTATCCTCACAGGAGATGACATTGTTGAGATGGAAAGATTGAAGAAAAATTTGAAAAAAGAATTTGAGATCAAAGATTTAGGTGCGCTTAAATACTTTCTTGGTATGGAAGTTGCTCGCTCAAAGAAGGGAATTGTTGTTTCTCAAAGAAAATATATCTTAGATCTCTTGGAAGAAACTGGGATGAGTGGGTGTAGACCAGCAGATACTCCTATAGATTTAAATGCTAAACTTTGGGAGAAAGGCAGTGTTCCTGTAGAGATTGGAAGATACCAGAGGTTAGTCGGCAAACTTATTTATCTAGCCCACACTAGACCTGACATCGCTTTCTCTGTGAGTGTTGTAAGTCAATTCATGCATTCTCCCTATGAAGAACACTTGGAGGCAGTTTATCGAATCTTAAGGTACTTGAAATCCAATCCTGGAAAGGGTTTGTACTTCAAGAAAACTAATGACAGAAGTCTCTATATTTACAGATGCTGATTGGGGAGGATCAATTACTAATAGAAAATCCACCACCGGATATTGTGCCTATGTTTGGGCAAATTTAGTTACTTGGAGAAGTAAGAAACAAGGGGTTGTTGCTCGAAGCAGTGCAGAAGCTGAATTCAGAGCAATGGCTCAAGGAATTTGTGAACTTTTATGGATACGTAAACTCTTGGGCGAACTGAAAATGAAAGTTGACTCACCCTTAAAATTGTTCTGTGATAGCAAAGCAGCAATAAGCATAGCTCACAACCCTGTACAACATGATAGAATCAAGCATATTGAGATTGACCGCCATTTCATAAAAGAAAAAATTGATGCTGGAGTTATATGTCTACCATTTGTGACTTCCAATCAGCAAACTGCTGATATGTCAACAAAAAGTTTGGCAAGACCCAATTTTGAGCGACTGATAGCCAAGTTGGGCATGACAGATATCTATGCACCAACTTGAGGGGGGGGTGTTGAAGAATAAAAAATAAATTAGATTTTATTCTCTTTTATTTTATATTATTATGTTTATTTTTATTCTGTTACTATTACTCAGTATTACTATTGTTATTTCTTTTCCTATATAAACAGCTTAGGACTGTAGTAATAAAATATGAAAGTATTTTGTCTTTTACTTTCTTCAGATCCAAATGTCAAACTTCTACCTAATCATGGAGAACCATTTTCAGATTAAGGGAGATCCAGAAGATTGGTTGGTAAATTAAACTACCTCACAGTCACATACGGCTTAGTAATTTCACAAAGGAAATATGTCATAGATATTCTTGAAGAGACAGGTTTATTGAATGCCAAGCCAGTTGACACTCTTATGGATCCAAATATCAAACTTCTACCTAATCATGGGGAACCATTTTCAGATTCAAGGAGATCCAGAAGATTGGTTGGTAAAATAAACTACCTCACAGTCACATGTTCATACATTTCTTTTGCAGTCAGTGTGGTAAGCCAATTCTTAAACTCTCCTTATCAAGAACACTGGGATGTTGTGATACGAATCTTGAAATACATTAAAGGTGCTCCAGGAAAATGTCTAATCTATGAAAACAGAAGACATACTCAGATAGTTGGTTATTCAAATGTCGATTGGGCAGGTTCACCCATTGATAGGCGATCCACTTTTGAGTATTGTATACTTGTTGGAGGAAGCTTAATATCTTGGAAGAGTAAGAAACAAAGTGTAGTTGCAAGATCTAGCGTTGAAGCTGAATACAGGGCTATGGCATTAGTGATATGTGAGCTCATTTGGTTGAAACAGTTACTCAAAGAGCTTCAATTTGAAGAGGCAACACAAATGACATTAATCTGTGATAATCAAGCAACATGCACATTGCCTCTAATTCGGTTTTTCGTGAGAGCATCAAGCATATTGAGATAGATTGTCACTTTGTAAGGGAGAAGATCGAATCAAGCAACATCACCACTAGCTTTGTTGATTCCAATGATCGATTGGCAGATGTATTCACTAAGTCCCTGAGAGGTCCTCGAATCGGTTATATATGTAACAAGCTTGGTGTATATAATTTATATACTCCAACTTGAGGGGGAGTGTTGAAGATATATTTATATTTATTACATTCCAGGTAAATAGGGATAATATCTCTTAATATTTATTTTTGTATTTATTGTCTTGAGTCTACATAAAACCGACTCCGTTGTGTAGTTTAGTCATACGGTTTCACCATATGTCTCTCATTTTCTTTTATTCAACACTCCTGATGTACTATTTATTTATTTATTTATTCATTTATTGTTGTTGTGGTCATACAATTACAAATAACCATACGCATGAAATCATACTTCACTGTAAACAACCTTAAATTACAAATATTACCATCAGAGCACTACATGAAGAGTTGTACCTACTTGTTAGACTCTTTTCGGTACTAAAAATGAAAATTAAAACTGTGAAGATTGTTTGCAAACCATAAATATATATATGTAAGTTTCTAAACAAAATTAAGTTGCATACCTATCAACTCCAAATTTTCCGTACTTCCCTTCAATGTATTCATTTATTCTTTGTTCACTCATACTTGAGGGCCTCACGAACCTATTAGACAATTAAAGGAACAATGAAAATGAAAAATAGAACAATATGCATTAATCAATAATCCTCATAAGAAAATTGTATTTTTTAGTTTATAAGAAACCAAACCTAAAAAATCACAACCTATTAATCCCAAATATTTTGCAAGACTCACAAGCCAGCAGTTGCATTTGAGGGTTCAAAATTGAAAAAGCTACTGTTCCATTTAACGAATAGTATAAACTTCTGTAGCACCAGTACTTCTGATCGAAGGAGTGTCTCAATGTCTAACACATGTCAGTGTCTTACACTGACACGACACCGACACATTGATTACATTCAATTAATTCATTTTCTCAAATTACTACTAGTGTCGACATGTCAGTATTAGTGTCATGTTTAGTGTCAATGTCAGTATATGTGCTTCATATATATAAAACTATTTGCAAAAGAATTTTTAATATCAAAATGATGCCTATGTATAATTATAGTTGATCTTACTAATAATCGCAATATATTTCATAAAAAGTAATTTCAACCTGTTTTCCTTTAAACATTCTTTCCCTTTATATATTATTTTCATAACTATTGAACACAGCAAAAAGTAATGCAGAGTTAGCAAAAGAAAGTATAATTAAAAAGAAAAACAGATTTATCTAGGGCAATCACAGAACACTGCTCGTGCTAGACATGCTATAAAGTAGGAGATTAAAACCTGTGGAAAATGCCTTCAACTTGCAATGTTTTTGCACTAATCATTAGAACTGGAAATTCAAGAATCTCAACCTTACCCTCTAAATCAAGTATAAGGAAAAAGTCTAGATTCTGAGAGCGTATCTTGTTTAACTCGGAAATATTCACTTGAAGCTCCCTGGAGCTATCATGATTAAACTTCTCAAGGTGATTAAGATCATCCATCTACAAATTTGGGGAGAAAAAAAGAACACCATGAAAACTATAAATATTATATTCACATATAAAGTTATAAATATTGTACAGAGACAAAGCTTTCCAATTCTGATGGGGACAAAGAGGGAATTGATGACGTATCCGGACACATAGAGCACCTAAGGCATGGAGAGTGTATGTTAAAAAATCTAAGAAAGGTGAGCTGGCAGGTGAGGAGGAAAAGCATGAGCCCATCCGGTATATAGGGGAAAGGTTGGTAAGGAGAGAGAACAACAATAATTCTGTTAATTGGGAGTAGAGGGAATATTCACTCTGATTTGAGTGAGCATAGCTCTGAGGAGTAAAAGGAAAGCTTGTTTCCTTTGCTCAATTTCCCTTATCAATAAAATACACCATCATTTGTTGATTAATCTCTCATTAATTCTTACTGTCGCATTTACAAATTAAGAACCTAACAAATTCCTATGCTGCAAGTCTTATTTCCAGAATCATTAATTCAGATGATATCTTCTAACAATATTGTTCTATAAACATCAAGGGTTGGGATGCGTAAATCATTTAAGCATGTATCCAGAACAGTGTTGTCATATAGTTTCCATGGCGTATTGCAGTGGCAAATGTTTTTGCCAACCACTATAGCCAATTTGTGAAGGATGGTGGAAATGGTAGCTTAAAATGACAGATTTTTCACCTTCCATCTTCCGCAATCAATAACACTGATCCAGAATGAAGCTTACTCCTGTCCTACAAACCTCTAACCACTTAACTAGCTATCTTCCCACAACCTCAAGTTCATTCATACACCAAGCCAAGTCTAGCCTTTAAGTACAGGATTCAAATGTATGGAAATTTGGACATATAACCGAACAACTTAACAAGACTCATTGGCATTAAAACAAAAAACTCTTGTCATTAAACCCAGTATGAATCACTGTAAGCATGCTAAGAATGAATTGATTATAGTGCATGATACATAGACAAGAATAATACTGTATTTATTTCCTACTAATTACTAAACGAGAAAAGTATCTAATACTTATAATTTTGTCAATATTTGAAATTTTAAATTCAATACATATATAATTTTTCATTAAAACAATTCTTAGCAACAGAGTCTTATCACAATTTTTCACATAAACATTTGATCAAACAGGTAGCATGCGAACCAAAACTTCAAATTTGGGTAGAAGTACGAGCACCAAGAGACAGATATGAAGATAAAATGGTTAAAATAAAAAGGTAGGAACCTTGGTGCATTTTCCCTGGGAGTGGTACAAGCAGATTGGTTTTGAGCGGGTGGTGTGGGAAGTAGAAAGGGAAGCACAGAGAGTGAAGGAGTGGATTCGAGGAAGAGAAAGAGTAAGAGGTGGTGGTGAGAGGTAAGAAAGGAAAGGATTACGACTACGATGAGACAAAATCTTGGACAAGCAAGTTCTCACAAGTGCCATCCTCGAATGAGGGAATTACTATCAAACTGTTTATTTTGTAGTGACAAAAATGACTGGCTGGCTCCACGTAGAGAAGGAGAAAGAATCGCTCATTAGGTGTTGCGATTTTGGTTCCCACTTATATTTTTAACTTCAATCTTATATCCATTTCTATCCTTTAACTTTTTAATTAGTTTAAAAAATAATAATTTTCATAATTAAGTAAAGATAAAGAATATTAAATGTTATTTTTTCTCTTACCTATATTGTCTACTTCTTCTCTTACTATATGGAATTTTACTTTCACAATGAATAATTCTATTAAAAAATAACAATTTATTTATTTTTTATTAACAAAATAATATTTATTCATTCATATCAGTAAAATATATGGATACAATAAAAATTCAAAATTGTTAAAATAGGACACAATGGCAACATGCCTATAAATATGATAAAATTCAAGTGTTCAGATCAAAGTTGATTACGTCAAAATCGTTGATTGAATTCTGTAATGAATCAAAGTTACTCTATTGATTTATATCAAACAAACACCACATCAAGACGAACGAGAACATCAAAAAACGTCTCACTTAGACGATAATGTATTGCATACTTAATTATTAGTTATTATTTAAGTCCAGTTCATTAGGCCCAATTTATTTTTGTTCAGTTTGCAATTTTGTTTCAAGACACATGTGTATATATATACCTCTGTTTTCTTCAATAAAGAGCAGTATGCAATTTTGGCAATTCCAATATCCATCTCTGTAACATGGTATCAGCCTAAAGATCCATTTTTTCTTTCTTTCTTTCTTCATTATCTTCTTCAATGGAAGATCCTTCTCCTATTATTAGTGCCCCAAGGGATTATGGGTCGAATTAGAACAATTACGACTTAACCCCACTTGCATTTGCACTCCTATATGTGCTTGTTCAGCCAACATGATTAAAACCCTAAAGACGCTTCAAGATTCAGAACAAGTAATTTCTTTTCTCAAAGGTCTTAATGATCTATTTTCCACTGTCAAAACACAACTCTTAATGATGGATCCTCTCCCAACAATATCTGGTGTTCTTGCTTCAGTTCTTCAGCAAGAAAGTCAATTTGCTGCCTCCAATGGTATTCTTGGTGATCCTAAAATCCTCTTTGCGGCTGCCAATCATAATTCATCTTCACATTCTTCTTCGGGTCGGGGTAGAGGAAAAGGTTGTGGAAAATCTTCTAATGGCGGTTCCACCAAATTATGCACATTTTGTGGTAGGGGAAGACACACAATGGATTCATGTTATTACAAGCATGGGTTTCCTCCAGGTTTTCAATTCAAGAATCGGACCCCTATGACCAACAACATATCTCTTGCTAATACGTCAAATAATGAGGACTCAACTTCCAACCCTCCTAAGCCTGAACACCAAGATGGTCCCACACTCACTCATAGTCAATATCAACAATTGCTTGATTTGATAAAGACTAATCCACCTCCTTCACAAGATACACTTGCTTCTAATGTTAATAATGTGCTTGGTGAGTCTGATTTCTCTTCTTGTTTCAATTCGTCCACTTCGATTTCAGGTACAAATTCTAATTCTTGCCCTTATTGGATTTTTGATAGTGGAGCAACTGATCATGTTGCAAATAAGCTTTCCTTTTTTTTTTTCTAATGTTCATAGTATTACTCCCTCCAAGGTGAAACTACCCAATGGTGCTACTACTATTACTTCTTATGTCGGCACTATTCATTTATCTAATCAACTAATTTTGTATAATGTTCTGTTTATTCCAGACTTTTATTTCAATATTATTTCTGTTCAAAAACTTTCTGATTCATTACATTGTGTTCTTACCTTTACTGATACTTATTGTTCCATTCAGGAACCTCAACAATCTAGGATGATTGGATATGCTGAAGTTCATGGTGGACAGTACCTGCTAGCCAACTATATACCTAGTCATACTAGTGCTAAACAATTGTGCAAATCTGTTTGTAGTTCACAGTCTGTAAATTCTCATAGCAATAATTTTGTTTCTCATCATCATTCTGTAGACCTGTTTGATTCTTGTTTCCCTACTGTTAACACTTGTAGCTTTGATCTATGGCATTATCGTTTGGGTCATCCTTCCCAGAATGTTTTAAAATCTATTGGTTTGCTGTTTCCTTTTATAAAATTTACTCATAGTAAGGTTTGTGATTAATGTCATATTGCTAAACAATCTAAACTCCCATTTCCCATCAATAGCACTAAAACTATTAAGTCTTTTGATTTAATTCATTTGGATATATGGGGTCTTTTATCTCTTGCCCCAGTTCATGGACATTTTTACTTTCTTACCATTGTTGATTATTTTTCTAAACATACTTGGATTGTTCTCATGAAACATAAAGGAGAAACTAGACAACTTGTTCAAAATTTTGTTGCTCTTGTTTCAACACAATTTGATTGCAAAATAAAAGTGATTCGTTCAGATAATTGGTCTGAATTTATGATGACACAATTTTATAACAACCATGGTATTTTGCATCAAACTTCTTGTGTTGAAACGCCACAACAAAATTCTGTTGTTGAATGAAAACATAGACATATTTTAAATGTTGCTAGGTCTATTTTGTTTCATTCTAATTTACCCAAGTATCTTTGGTCTTATGCTATTAGTCATGTTGTTTATCTTATTAACAGGTTACCCACACCTATCTTGGGTAATAAATCTCCTTTTGAGATTCTTCATGGTAAGCCTCCTATTTTAATTGATCTTAAAGTCTTTGGTAGCCTATGTTTTGCTTCAACATTGACTAACCACCGTGGTAAGCTTGATCCAAGGGCATCTAAGGTGTGTTTCTTGGATATAAAAATGCCACAAAAGGTTACATTGTTCTTGACATTAACTCTAGACAAATTCTCATATCTAGGAATGCCATTTTTCATGAAAGTATTTTTCCTTATACTAATGTTTCTTCAAATACTTCTTCCATTGATACATCTTATGATAACATTAATTTTGACTATAACTTTCTATTTCCTTCACATCATTTACCTTGTGTTCCTTCCAATATTCCAAATGTTATTCCTTGTACCAATAACAATAATGCAGGTTCACTTGACATTTTGTTTGCCTCATCAAATGATGATAATCATCATCTCTCTTCCAGATCTGCTCCTCAAGCCCCATCTGATCTTATTGGACATCGCAAATCTCAACGGCATTGTAAACCACCTGCTCATCTCCTTGATTATGATTGTCCCACAGTTAAGGCTCCTACATCGTCACAAAATTCAGGTATTTTGTATCCTTTGTCATCAGTTCTTTCATATCAAAATTTGTCTCTTCACCATAAATCTTTCATTATGGCCATCTCTTTGAATGATGAGCCCACATCTTATACTCAGGCTTCCAAAATTCATTGTTGGATTGAAGCAATGGACGCCGAATTGACTGCCCTCCAAGACAATAATACTTGGATCGTCACTTCTCTACCTCCTGGAAAAACTCCCATTGGATGTAAATGGGTATTTAAAACTAAGTACAGATATGATGGTTCAATTGAACGTCACAAGGCACGTCTCGTAGCAAAAGGGTATTCACAAATTGAAGGGGTTGATTTTCTTGACACCTTTAGTCCAGTGGCAAAATTAACTACAGTTCGGCTTGTCTTAGTTATTGCCGCTTCTCAAGATTGGCATCTTCAACAATTGGATGTCAACAACGCCTTTCTTCATGGTGATTTGGATGAAGAAGTCTACATGACACCTCCACCAGGTCTTAAATTTCATCATCCCAATCAGGTTTTCCGTCTCACTAAATCTATCTATGGCCTCAAGCAAGCTAGCTGCCAATGGTTTTTGAAGCTCTCAACATTTCTTATCACCCACGGGTACTCACAATCCCAAAGTGATCATTCTCTTTTCACCAAGCAATCTGCCAAGTCCTTCACTGTCATACTCATATATGTGGATGATCTTATTCTTACTGGTAATGACCTTGCTGAAATATCTACAATCAAACACCATCTTGACATCTCCTTTAAAAGTAAGGACCTGGGTGTCCTTAAATATTTTCTTGGCCTTGAAATTGCAAGAACCAAATCTGGTCTTTCCATTTCCCAACGTAAATACACTCTTGATTTGCTCACTGATGCTGGTCTACTAGCTGCAAAACCTGTTTCAACACCCATGAGTAGACATTCCATCATACAATCTGATGAACCACTTTATGATATTACAGCCTATCGTCGACTCATTGGGCGTCTAATATACCTCACCACTACTCGTCCAGATATCACATATGTTGTCCAACAACTTAGTCAACACATGTCTTCTCCTTTAACTTCACATCATCATGCAGCCATACGGGTTCTACGCTACTTGAAGAAGAATCCTGGACAAGGACTATTTTTCTCTGCAAAATCTTCTCTTGAACTCAAAGCTTTTAGTGACTCTGACCGGGCCTCCTGCTCCTTAACTCGACGGTCAGTTACCGGCTACTGTATATTTCTTGGTGACTCACTCATTTCTTGGCGTTCAAAGAAGCAAGCGACCGTATCGCGTTCGTCCTCCGAAGCCGAGTACAGAGCACTTGCTGCCACTGTTTGCGAGCTGCAGTGGTTAACTTATCTTCTCCATGATCTCAAGGTTTCCCTCAAAACTCATGCACTATTATTCTGTGACAGCAAGTCTGCTTGTCACATTGCTGCAAACTCTACCTTCCATGAACGAACAAAGCATATTGACATTGATTGTCACGTCGTCCGTGAGAAATTACAAAGCAAGTTATTTCATCTTCTGCCTGTTTCCACATCCGATCAGCTTGCCGACATATTCACGAAGCCGCTTGATCCTCAACCATTCACGTATTTATTGCTCAAACTAGGAGTTATTGACATACACTCTCCAGTTTGTGGGGGGTATTACATACTTAATTATTAGTTATTATTTAAGTCCAGTTCATTAGGCCCAATTTATTTTTGTTCAGTTTGCAATTATGTTTCAAGACGCATGTGTATATATATACCTCTGTTTTCTTCAATAAAGAGCAGTATGCAATTTTGCCAATTTCAATATCCATCTCTGTAACATAATAAAATCACTAAAGAAAAAAAAACTAAATTTGTGAGAAAGTCATTTGTTTAGAGAAAATGTAGGAAGAAAACAATTTAGATGAAGAAGAAGAGACTTAGGATTTTGTTTTGAGATGTGGCGGTATTTCGTAGCCAATATTAATTTGTAACAATAATGATTTATGATCAGTCATTCAACACCTCATTATCTCTATATCTTTCTTCTTATCATATTTATGTATAACACTTAGATATATTTTTCTTCTCATTTAGATAATTTATTTTTAAAACATTTACAAGGTAATTTTTTATCTTTTAAAATGTTTATAAAGTTATCCTTTATATTTTTTCCTTGTTTAAATATTTTATGTTATGTTTACAAAATTATTCTTTAAAAACGTTGACATGTCATTAAAAATGTTAATTTTCATTTCCATGTAGGATTATTATTAGGAAAATGCTAAGTATTATGAGAGATGTTCGTACAAAAGAGAAAAAAATATGTTGCTGCATGTAACACTTACAAATCATAACCACTCATTCTCTCATGTATAGTAAGTTAGTTGCAAACGGGTCAAATACTCTATTTTTATAGATCTTTCTTTTATTGTGTAAATTTTTCATAACAAATAAGAATGCTCTTATTGTTAATACTTTTACTTTAACCTTATTAATTTAATGTTAAATTAGTAATTTATCGTTATTATCTATTCTTTATTTATTAGTTCATTGATTTTGATTTTATCCTTACTAATTAACCTAATTGATTAGCCTTAAATTAATAATTGACTAGCTTATAACATAAACAATTTTCATTTCAAATTTATTTTAATCGATTAAGCAATAGCTATTAACTCATTATTCTTGACTGATACAAATTCTAAGTCTTGAGTAGCATTCTAATATATTGATGTTTATGAACGTGATATAAAGGAACAATTTACTGAATATTAATCTAAGTTATTATTGAGTCAATCAATTATCTGCAAAGTATTATCTTATTTATTTACAGGTGCTGAAAGAAGGGTTTGTTAGTTAATCGTAACTAACAAACTTAAAAGACTTATATCTATAGTAACAAACTCCTATATTGACTTAGTAATTAGTAAAACTTGTTGTTGTATCAAGTGGCTCATTGAGCTTTCACTTATTATTGAGTTGAGACTCGTTTATACCCTTTGCAAATTCAAGGGAGTAATGGAAAACCGGATGAATGCGAGCCTCCACTAGAAGTTGAAGTTTAAAGGAAGTTGTCCCAATTTTTTTTAACATCAAATAAGGACCATAATACTTAACCGCTAGTTTAGATTAAGTTGTGTTGGCATAGCAACCTACCTGTGAGGTCTGATTTTTAAGTAAACCTAATCTCCTTCCTTAATCTTTGTGGATTTTTTATGGCGGTTTATAAATTTGATCATATGTTGTTGTGTTCTTCCTAAATGGTATTTCAATTGTCTCAACGCTTCGTCTCTAGTCATTGGGTCTTGTGCCATTGTTTTCCCTACAATTTCCCCAAGTACAATCCTTGCTAACAATGGTGGGGTCTACCACAAACTGTTTCAAAAGGAGTGCACTTGGAAACTAGTATTGTACCAAGATTCTGCCTACGATATCGTGTCTACCCAATTTTGTTGTTGTCCCGAACTAAAGCAATGCAAGGATATTTCCAAGTTTCGGTCCGTCCGATTCAGGATGACAAGATGTACTCATTTTTAGCGTAGTTCCTTGCAAGCTGAAAAGCTCCCTCCAGAATTTACTCATAAAGGTCGGATCCCTATCGCTTACAATAAAAGCTAGTATACCATGAAACCTCACCACTTCCTTCATGTAATATTTAAGCAATGAAGTGAATCGAATAACGATGCTTGATGAGAATAAAATGACAATATTTGTTGAGTTGATCCACCATCACTAATATCGTGTCAAATCCTTCGGCCTTAGGCAAACTCATAATGAAGTACATACTAATGTCTTCCTAAATTGCGTTCAGAATCAGTAATGGTTGGAGTAGCCCATCCAGAAACATAGTCGTTGACCGTTGTTTTCATGCCAGACTAGAATAACGATTAAGCTAGTCGTCTATGCGTATGATAGAACCCATAATGACCTTATATTGGAGAGGTATGAAACTCATGCAACAACTTTGGTATCTAACTAGACTTTGCTGCTAGAACCAATTTTCCCTTGTAATACAACCTTCCATTTTCCTAAGTATAGTTGTCATGTGACTCTTGCCTTTCCTTCAAATCGTCACATATTTTATTTAGCACATATCTGTGTAACCTTTTCATCTATGAGGTTTATATCCTACCAAAGGGATCTAGTCACCACCTTTAACTCTAATTCTTCATATTTTCTCGACAAGGCATCAACAACTTTATTGGCGGTTCCCCTTTTGTAGATAATCTCAAACTCATAACTCAATAATTAGGCTAACAAATTATGTTGATTTTGCATGATGATTCTTTGTTTAAAGAGGTACTGCATACTTTTCTAATATGAGTAGACTACAAACTTCTTCCCAACAAAGTATTGCCACCAATGGTGAATCGATAAGACCAACGCCATCAACTCCTTTTCATAGACAAATTTTCAAGTGAATAATCTACTAGTGCTTTTCAAATTAAAGCATTTGGCCTCTTGTTTTGATTAAGCACAATGCCAATCCCTCGTTGAAAGCATCACACCTAATGCTGAAAGTTTGACCAAAATATGGCATAGCCAAAACCGAAGTTGTTGCAACCGCCTCTTTAAGCTTCGTGAAGGTTGTCGTACTATCTGATATCCACTAGAATTTCACTTTTTTTCAACAATGCGGCCAAGGTACATGTTATCTTCCAATAGTTGCATATGAATCTCCTATAATACATAAAACCCTCGCAAAAGCTTTGATTGTCTTAGAAATATGCCAATCTAAAACGGCTTCCACCATTTTGAGATCCATACACATTCTTTTTTAAAAAATAATAATGCCCAATGTATCTTATTGTGGTCTACCCAAATACACACTTCTTTAAATTGACATAAGACTGTTGTTGTTGTATAATGTGTAATACGTGCCACAGGTGGCTCAAATTATCCTTCTAGGACTTACTATAAATAAGGATGTCGTCAAAGAAAACTAACACAAACTTTAGAAGATACGATTGGCAAACTTTTGAAGATACGATTGGAAGGTATTGTTTGTGGTGCATTGAAAAGTGGTTAGGGTACTGGTTAAACCAAACGAGATAACTAAAGATTCATAGTGACTATGGTGGGTTCAAAAGGTTGTTTTTTGGACATTTTATTCGGGCACCCTTATTTGATGATATCCCAACCTCAAATATTGAAAAATATCTTGTCCCGTTCAATTCATCCAACAACTCTTTGATAACCCTAATGGTAAATTTATTCGGCACAATAGCCTTGTTTAAGCCTCGATAGTCTACATAGAATCCCCAATTGTTGCCCTTTTACCAACCAAGATAATTAGGCTTAATTAAGGACTATTACTTGGTCTGATTATTCCAAACTTAAGTATATCACCAACCTATTTTTTCGATCTTGTTCTTCTCTAAATGAGGATATTGGTAAGGCTTAACATTAATTGGATTAATACTTGTTCTGATGGGTATATTATGATTTGTGTCACGGTTAAAAAGCAAACCTGTAGGTTCAATAAAGACACCCTGAAAATCATTCAAAATCTGTTGTAACTTCTTCCTCTATGATTCCAAAAGTTGCACTTGAACCTCCTAACATGTCTTTTTTGTTTCCAAATCCCACAATGATGAAATTGCTTCAATTTCGATCATTTTCATGAGAGCTTGAGGTTATATCATAGGTGATGACTCTTCATCATATGCATATTTTTCATTATTTTTAGTCTTATTTATCTTTTATTCATTAGTTAATTTAAAGAGTTATTTGATATATTTTGTTAATTTTAGTTCTTTGATTTAATGAAATGTTTATGTTCTTATTTCCTTGATTAAATAGATATTTTTCAAGAGTTTTGTGTTGTTACTTTGTTTTAATGCAATGCTGAATTTTGGTGAGAAATCAACATGACCTTTGTGGAGTATTTTAGTCATATATGGCATTGTAGATGTCTAATTAGAGTCAAATAAAATGCAAATGTAAGCTATGATCCATAGCTACAACTTTCATGGAAATACCTAAACCAAATTCTAACTCAAAAGATGAGAAACATGCACTAAACTCTAGATAGAAGGTGTTGTGCGCTTGAAGCACGTCTAGAGCGCGCCTGAAGCGCATTTCACGCTGAAGCCACTGCCAATTCGCGTCTGGAGCGCACTTCACGCTGAATCCACTACCAATCCTCCCCTGGAGCGCGTGACACGCATCAAAACACCTTAAAACCCGTTTTTCTCACTTTTTAGGGATCTTTTTTACTATTGGGAAGTTGGGAGACTTGTGCCCTAATATAAAAACTCAAAAGACGACTGTTTCTAACATCATTGGAGCAGTTTTATCAAGAATTATCCATGAATAATTGTTGTAATTCTTCTTTAATAACTATCTTTTGTATCTCTGTCATGAGTAACTAAACCCTATTTGTTAGGGATGAGTGTAACAAGATGAAACCCTTATTTTTCTAATTTGATTTCTAGTTATATGAATGAGTTTATTGAATTATTTTTCTCATCTCTATGCTTAACGTTTTTTATTGCTTGATCAACATTAAAATTTTCTACGATTTGTATTGTGAAACGTAAGTGAACTTTACGAATTCGACACTCAATACTACCGTTTTAATTATTACTTGCAACGATTCAATACACTTGCTGAAACGTTATCAAGTTTTTGGCACCGTTGCTAGGGATTGCCATATTATTATTGAATTTAACTTATTTACTTAGTTAAAATTTTTTGCTCTGCAATAAAATTTTTGCTTTTATTTTATTTTTTATTTTGAAAAAAAAAAATCTGTTTCAAAACTCTCTAATTTTTACTTAAATATTTATCTTTCTTTATTTCAAATTGTTCATTACTCTCAGTTTTTCTAACCTTGTATGTGAGGCCAGTCCTCAGCTGAACTTTTCTTTGATCCAAAAATCGAAAAAAATGCGAAAGTAAATCAAAAATAGGTTCGAGAAAGGAGACAAAGAGAAAGACAATTAGTAGTGGAAGAAGAGGAAATGAGAGATTTCTACATATTTGTAGAAATGGTTGAACCACCACCACCGTAATGTACCCTCGGCGAGTATGGGAATCAAAATAGAAAATATGCTCGATTGGCTATCCATAACACACCAGTTACATTTAACAAGTTTGAAGTGAGCCCCACTCTATTCTAAGAGTTGAAGGAGATTGATTTTTACGGTAAACACAACGAAGACGCCAATAGACACCTCACGACCTTCTTTGAATTATGTGAAACAGTGAAAGTGGATGGTTGTTCTGAAGAAGGCAAAAAATTGAGATTATTTCCATTGTCATTGAAAGATGATGCCAAATTGTGGCTTAACTCATTTCCTGCAAGTAACATCACCACGTGGGATGACCTTGAAGATAAGTTCTTAGCACAATACTTTTCACCAGTTTTATTCGTTAGAAAGATGCAAGAAATTTCCAGTTACAAACAGAAAGAGGGAGAATCTCTTTGTCACACTTACAGGAGGTTAAAGAGTTTACTAGCAAGATATCCCAATCATGCTTATGAAGACACTGTCCAGATGCAAATATTCTGCAATGGTTTGAGGCCTAGCACTAGAATTATGTTGGATGCTACTGCAGGGGGTTCTTTGAATTACAAGACCGCATTAGAAGCACGAAAAATTATTGAGATCATGACATCAAATGAACAAATGATGTTGTATGACATAGGTGGTGGGTCAACAAATGGTATATTGGAATTGAATGCTATGGATGGGTTGGCTTCAGGCAAGTTTCTCTCAAAATAGATAGAAGATGTTATCGCCATTGAGATAAAGAAGAGGATGACAGCTCTAAATATACAACCCCAAATGGCCCCTATCAAATTATTGAAACATACTGGTTGTAATGTTTGTGGGGGAGTGCACATAAATGGAACTTGTGAAACACTAGATGACAATGAGATAAAATAACTAGATAAGGTGAATTTTGTGAGTAATAACGGGAAACAGAGCAATCCCTACTCTAGTACGTACAACTCGAGTTGGAGAAATCAACCAAATTTTTCTTTGAGAGATCAATAGGGTGGATCTCAAGGTCAACAAGGAGCTCAAACAAATCAAGTCCCGCCTCCAAAGGCTACTTGGGAGAGTGCTATGGAGAAATTAGTAACAAGCACAAGTTCTTTCATTGAAGAGTCAAGAGTCATCTAGAAAATTCACTTTGCGTCAATAAAGAATTTGGAGACCCAACTAGGTCAACTTGCTCAACAAATAGCACAACGAGCACCTGAAAACTTACCTAGTGACACAGTTATGAATCCACTGAATAATGTTAATGTAGTGACAGCGAAGAGTGGCAAGGTAAGTGAACAAGTATCACTTAAAGCCAAACAAAGTGGAAGTACTTCAACTTTAACCCACTCGGAGGAAATTACCAAACCGACATAAGTTGAGAAGCACATCACTCTTGAAAAGGAGGAAGAACCGATGATATAAAAAAAGGAAATACTGCCAAAACCAAAAATTCGACTTTCATTCTCTCAAAGATTAAGAAAGGAAGAAACTGAAAATAATTCAATAAAATTCATGAAGGAGATTATATCAAAGAAAAGAAAAATTGACGGTGAAACAGTTATGCTTACCGAAGAATGTAGTGCTATGTTATAGAGGAAGCTGCCACCAAAGCTCAAGGATCCTATAACCTTTTCTATCCCTTGTGCTATTGGAAATAAAACTTTTGGGAAGGCCCTATGTGATCTTGGGGCTAGTGTAAGTCTCATGCCTCTATCCATATACAAAAGCTAGGCATTGGAAGAGTCAAAGACACGCAACTAATGTTACAATTTGCGGATCACTCAACGAAACACCCATATGGAGTGGTAGAAGATGTGTTAGTCAAGGTGGATAAGTTCATTTTCCTAGTGGATTTCGTGATACTAGACATTGAGGAAGACAATGACATTCCTTTGATTTTGGGAAGATCGTTCTTAGCAACAGGGCGAACTATAATTGATGTAGTAAATGACACCTTAACTTTAAAGGTAAATGAAGAAACCATCACTTTCAATATTCTAAAAGTCATGGAACATTTAAAAGAAAGAGAAGGGTGCAATCGAATCAAGATCTTAGATGCGATAGTCAACAAAGAAATTGAGCAACAAGCACCCATTTTGCCACTAGAAGAGTGCCTTCGCAAACGATGCCACACATTTTTTTGTACTAATATATATCCTACAAAAGAATTCCTAATCTTTTAGTAAATTAATTAAATAGTTAAGGAATAAAAGAGAATTTATAGAATCAAAATGTGATCCAGAGGTGTGGTACTTTGAGTGGTAAAATGGTTGTTAATTTGTTTGAGTGCACTTTTATTGTATAGTTGATGTAGTCATTTTGGTGTATGTGTACATCAACTTATATAAACATTATATAGTGTGATGATAGGGGTCGATAAAGAAAATAATGTTTTAATTTTAATTTGGAGTTGATTTTCTAATTTCTATAGTTTTGATAATCATAGTAAAAGAGAGGGTAATTAGAAAAAGTATAATGAAAAATTAGAACAAACTGTTGGAAAAAGTTTAAAATATTTTTTTGTTGAGGTGGAATTTATTTTCTCATATAGAAGAAATTAATATGAGTTGACAATAGCAATAGAGTGAGAGAGTATGATTTAAATAGATTTAATAGATGTTCAAATTATCATGTATACATTCCGGTATCACTCCCATCTACTACCTATTTATGATACATTTAAACGGATTCTATTTGATCATTCATATATGCACAAGAATTATTTTGTATTTTTGAATAGTAATAAAGATTCACTATGAAGAGGATTACCTCTAATATTGCAATGTTTAGTTCAGTTAAACAGTTCGTTTCTATTGAGACTGTATGCGGTATTGAAATAAATACAATTAAATTTTCCATTCTTGTGTAGTATAGTAAAAAGAATGCAACCTTTGGTGAATTTAGTGCAATCACAGTGAGCCATTGATATTTTGACAAAAGCTACACAGTGGAGTTTAATAAATTTACGGTGCGAATGTGAATTCGCCAAAGCCACTGCCAAGATTCACATTTGTTTTTTTTACTGTTTTCTCGCATGCCTTTGATAGAAAGACTTCATCCTTTTCATGGCATCTCTGAGAGAAGATGGATCAGCAGCAAAAGTGATACGAATCCAATCTTTTAGCCCTACTGCAGTTCCTGCAAAAAAAATCATTTTTATTTTGTTAAAAAATATTCACTGCCAAATTTGTGAGCATTTCCTAGTATTGAGTTAGGATTTATCCTTAAATGAATTCATGATTATTGAAAACTTGATACTAAATAGGCATAAACATTTTATTTTTCAAAGGATTTCATGTTAATAAGAGGGAATTTACTTAAGCTCTGTTTGATAAAATTAACTGATGACTGATAAACTGATAAGGCCATGTTCAACTTTAGTTTCTACTTTTTTATTGTTTTTAAATTTTAATTATGATAAATGCTTTTACTAATTACTATCAAAGATATTATAGTGTTGTGTGAAATTCTGCTACGTGTCATTAGATAAAGATTTAAAATACTCTCAATAAAAAATGCACAAAATGCTAAATATAAGCATGATTTGCATAATAGTACCTGGAAGAATGATAACAGATTCCTCCTTAGCAAGTTTGAAACAGAAATCAATATCGTCGCTAATATCGTCAAGCAGCGAAAGGTTTAGTTCTGCCTGCATGTCATTTTAGTCATGAATGAATAAATAAAGAGTAATTTGCTTTCATAAAGAGACATGTTCTGTTCTATTTCTCACCATCATAGCCATTGATCCTTGTGGTTTGGAAGGGAAAGAAATGCATGGAATATCTTCCAGTTCTTGGCAACATATATCTGATGTATGCCTCAAATTGTCAATGGTTTTTCGGAAGAAAACCTCGTCTGTCTGTGTAATTATGCGAGGTACAGCCGCCTGTCCAATAAAAAATTCTATCAATCATATGGAATGAAAATTGTTGCTGTCAAATTTTGGATGAAGTTCTTACTTATGAATAACATTTAAAGGACTACAGTATTGAGCAAGCACTATACAGAGTTTAATATTTTGTCACTAAAATATTTTTCTGATTAAATGACAAATCTTGTTTGATATGGGGTTCTTTAAAGTGTGATATTTGTTTATATTTTTTATTCTTAAAATTATATATATATATATATATCATCATATAATAATAAATGTCTTTTCTTACTTCCTTTTCTATCTCTGATTTTTTATTCTTTTCATATGGTAGTTAGTGGTATCTATCAATGCATTAAGTAGATTTAAGTTCCTTCAGTTAGTTTAGAACATTATTGTTAGTGAAAGAGGACATCACATGAATTCATTTCTGTACTTGGAGATAGAAAATTAGATAACCTGGATGAAGGTAGCAGGGCCTCCCAATAGATCAAAATACTTTTTGATTCTCTCAACTACCTGCATAACCAGCATTTGGTCAGGTTTTTAACTTCAAATGAAGAACACAGATAGATGAAAATTTAAATATATTTTAGTCTCTGCCAATATACTAATTTTTTTTAGAAAATAACTTCTACTTTAATCTTTGCAAATATATCATGTTTTTTTGTTTATGTTCCTTGTTTTTAACTTTAGTGCTTGAAATATTTGTTTATGCTGGAATTGATCCCTCTAATATGTATATTTGCAAGGACTGAAAGCAAAAAACAGTATATTTGCATAGACAAAAAATATAATTAAACTTAGAATTTAATTATAACCAACAAGCATATATAATTTGTCAGAGAGACAATTAACCTTTGGTTTTCTAAAAGTACCAGATGGATCATTTGTCACAAACCAACCAAGCCTCCATCCAGGTACTATCCATCTCTTAGACAAGGATCCAAGAGTTATAACAGGAACAATAGATCCAAATACTCCCATAGGTACAAAAGGGTTATCCCCAAATGCAAGGTGACCATAAACTTCATCAGCAATCACAATTGTTCCAAGCCTTTTTGCTGTTTTTGCAATCTACAAAAATTCCAAGTAAATTTAGTAACTGCTCCTGTAACGGAGCTGTGTGATAACCACATAGCAAATATTCTTTCGTCTTTTGCTAAAAAATTAACGGATCCAGTTAAATTTCATGCTGTCAAATTTTAGCAACAAACAAACAAGTTATCTGTCTTTGCTTATTTAAAGGCCATAATCCATATACTAACTACTAACCTTCTCCAAATGATGGTAAGTGTATACATTTCCACAAGGATTCCCGGGGTTTATAATCGCTAACGCGACTGTGTTCTGATCTGCGAGTGCTTCAATAGCGTCCAGATCAACCTCCCAACCTTTTTCTGGTAACAGATCATAATGCCTCACTTCAACTTGTCTAAATGCAGCACAAAGTTCATAAATTGGGAAGCCGGGTCTTGGAAGCAAAATATTTGCACCTGGGCGAGCAAGCAGCGCAACTGAAACATCAATGGCTTGTGTGCATCCACAGGTGATAAAAACATCGTCGGATGATAGTTCATAAGGGAGGTCATCAGACAGATATTTGGCGATTGCACTGTCATCGACATCAAAAGCAACAACTTTATTTAGAATTTAGATGCAGCCCAATTTACAATTTAGAGTAAGATAGTATACTAATTAAGGTGAGATGAAGCAGTTACAAAATCTAAGCAAATATATTAATCAACCTGCAGAAGCAAATTAAACAGGCAATACAAAGCATACATTTATGCAGTCACAAGAGTGAAACAGCTTGATGGAAATCATACAACTCAAAATACATTTTTGCAGCAACAAATTTTTTTAACGAATTGATTTTGTAAACTTAATTTTAGTTAAAAATGAATTGAGTGTACTCTGGTTTATGTATGAATACATTTACTTGAACAATAAATTAGAGAGTAAAAATCACAATTGGAGTAAAAAATTTGCAAATTTTTATTTCAATCTAGAATCAACTCTAGAGGCAAAATAATTTCAATTGACATCACACAAACATTTCGAAATCAATTTAATGCATCTGGAATCATTTTTAGCTTTCCCTAACATGAAACGAAACACACACTAAATTAACAGTTTCAATCTTGTGACCGCGTTAGTCGCATGCTTTCTGGACTCCAGAAAAGATGAATACTAGCAATAAGTAGCGGCATACTCTTCCAAACACCCTGTTCTATTTGTTCAAATTCATATGGCCCGATCAATTTATGCAGGATACACATAATTTAGTCAGACACATTATTTAAAACAATGGAATCTACTACAAGCAAAAACCATAGAAACCTTTTGGCTATGTTAAAGAGTTGGATTTTGGAGAGAAGACTAATTTTCCATTACTAATAAATTATTAAATGTTTCTATATTTGATTGAATTGAAAGAGTAATTTAAATATTATATGATCCATCCTTCCTTCAATTTCTTAAAATCTCAAATATATGTCAACACTCAACATATAGACTCAATCCTCAAAAACCTTTCAAAACACAACTACCAAATACACCCGGACATTTGAAGAGATGTTATACAATCGTTTATCATATTATTCATTCCATTTTACACCAAAATATGAAACCCTCCCTTCCATAGCATTCAAAAACTCAACTCCCATATTTGGAGGGATAAATACATATAATATATATTTGAAAAATAAATCGTGAGAAAATAGAGTAACTGATATTAAATGTGACTGTAAAACTATTTTATACTGATAGTGCATATCCATTAAACCCTATAATCATATAAGGTTTCAATCACAATTTTATTTATTCTTTAAAACATTTTATAGTTTGTATAATTTTGAAAAGAAAAAGAAGTCCTCCCCTCCAAAATCTCCCTCTCAAAGAGAACCTTGTATGCAGAAAGAGAGAGACAGGGTAAGAGGAAACATTACTTACGTTCTTGCTTGGGGAAGACCGGGAGTTGGAGCATAACCATGAAACTTGGCAGAATGAAGTGCATCAGCAACAGCTTGTTCAGCAAACTTGGTATTAGGAAAACAAGTAGTAAGAGTTGGGTCACCCATACCAAGTGAAATAACTCTCTTACTATCATCTTTATTCTCACCAACACTTTCCATTAAAAGGCTTAGAATACCTTTAATGGTGATTGTTGAAGTTGCTTTGCATTCATGATTCATTGTTACAATACCACTCTCCATACTCTCTCCCTAATTAACTCTTTGTTTGTTGAGTTTGTTCGGTGCCTCTCTCTCTCGTATATATAAATACTGATGGGTTAATGTCATTAATTTCGGAATTCACATATTGGTTTCTTCAAGACCACACGTTACGTTGCTGTCCACCTGCATATCAAAACAAACTTTGGCAGTTTCTTATAGTTAGTTCGACTCTAATATAAACTACAAACTAATAATTGAGAATGGCAAATGGTTGTGTCAACTAGTAATATATGAACTTCAATAACTTCTTCCAAGTTTGGATACTCAGTAATGAAATAAATATTCGTCAGATTTTCCTTTTTTTTTCGAGAAAGTGGAGAGTTAAAGTTAAAATTTGCTACTTGTGAAATTCAGCCGTTTTTTTTTGTTGTGATAAGCGTGAATTTGAGCCGTTGTTTATTTATTAAGTAAATATGTGGAAGGAAGATAACCATCATGGCCACGATTTCAACCGGACATTATTTATTTCATAGTTTGATAACTATTATGTGGCGACTGGCAAATTTTTGTTTTTAAATACAAAATTCAGTTAACTAGAAAAAATGTTAGGGGTTGTCTTAAGTTGCGGATCTTTTATATATATATATATATATATATATATATATATAATAACTAATGATATATTATCAAAAATAATAGTTATAAATTATTAAAATATCTTTCAATTTTATGGTTGATTTTTGAGTAATTTCCGCCTCTCTTTTTTCCTCTCTTATATTTTCTTTCTACTTTGTCTTAGAATTTATACTACTAAAATATAATAAATTAATTAATCTCGAACCAACAAATTCTAACACCTTAATTAGCAACTCAACTATTAATTCTTAACAAACTTTTTCATATTAATCATTGATACTAGTGTGATACTATTTTTTAATTATGAATTGTTTTAATTAATATGTGTATTTTTTTATGAGTTACACTGTATTGAAACATAAAAATATTGATGCATTTTTTCAAGAAGAAATTTTTTGACAAAGATGAAAATTATAAAATGGATATATTTTATTTGATTGAATTGTGAAAATTGTGTGATTTGTAAAAATTGAAATTCTAATTTTTTTTTTAATTTGTCTACTATGTATAAATTGTGTGATACTCTAAAAAAAATTATATACCTTTTAAAAATTTCAATTATAATATTTCAGTTAATACTTGTTGCTCCCCGGCTCCCCCAAATATTTTGTGCAAGATTCGCCACTGATTGTCTTAATTTATATACAATTTAGTCGACTGGCAAATTTTATTATTACCATCCTGATAGTTTTGTATGATCCACGGTTGCATGCTAAAATTTCATACAAACTTTAAATTGTATATAGAATGAGCTGTAAAACTGTATTTTAGTTCGAGATACAACTTATGTATAATTTTTTAGGTAGACTACTCTTTTATTCTTTAAAAGTATAGGATATTATTATTTTAGTCTTCGATTTAACAAAAATTTTAAATTAATTATTGAATTATCAAAATATTTCTATAAGATATAATTTATTATCATAAAAGTCCTTAAATTATATTTATTTTGATGATTCAATAGCTAATTTAAAATGATTGTGTCTTATACTTTCAAAGACTAAAATGACAATTTACTCATATCTTTTTTAATTGAGGGTATTATAGTTGTTCTGATTTTTATGTAGACGATATTAAAAATAAATTAGTTTTAGATAATTTTTAACAACAAATAATTATCCCGTGTATGATTTTAATAATAAATTATAATTAATATATTATAATTATTGATAATTTTATTTAGAAGATATAAAAAAATTAAATATGTGTCCTTTGTTACGTGTTTTTGTTAAATTT